>BDUI01000028.1:1237622-1277853 GCA_002335545.1 Apodemus speciosus
AGAGAGGCAGAGGAGCAGACAGGCAGAGGGGCAGACAGGCAGAGGGGCAGAGGGGCAGAGAGGCAGAGAGGCAGAGGGGCAGACAGGCAGAGGGGCAGACAGATGCCTGTGAGTGTGAGGTTAGTCTGACTGCCAGAGCCATACAGTAAGACCTGGTTTAAAAAAAAACAAACAAAAGACAAAAGAATGTCTACCATCAAAGCTATTCAGGAAAAAGAACGCCCTGTCTCAGCAGTAGCCTCTTCTTTACCTTTGGCCAGTACGAGGCCGCCAGCGTACATCCACCTGGTAACAGGTAGGCAGACTCTGGCGTTCCATGGTTTGCCTGGAAACTGTCCTGGGTTTCGTCCTGGGTAGTGCTCAGGGAGGCGACGCTCTCTTCATCATAGGCTTTCACGTGAGGCGCACCTTCTAACGACAAGTTACAGTCACCCTTTAAAAGCTATGTGAAACAATTTATGCATACGTTTACAACCCTATGTAATTTCTTAAATTCCCCACAATTCTCCAAATAAGATAACTCTTAGACATGGGTATGCTTGGTCATAGCCCTGGAAGTTAACCAGAGAGCTATGACAATGGACTCTAGCTCCGCAGGAAGATGAGGCCCTTTAGGCCAGAGCAGTTCCTGCGCAAGTTCGATGCTGCCTCATTTCCTTGTACCTCAACTGTTGTTGCAAAGACATCCCAGAAAAAAACTGCCCGGCGCTACTCTGTTGAGAAACATAAGTTCTTACTGTGTGTCCTTCTATGGACCATAGGCAGCAAGTATTGCTGTCTATTTAATCTAAGGTTCTGGATGGTTGCTATAAACATTATTTGTTCATAATAAACTTGTTCTGGGGAAAGCAGTAAATTTGAGGCAATCATAAAGAAGGAAAGCTGTTACGTAAACCTTCAGACTCCCCTGTTCCACGAATCTACACAATAGGGATTATGTAAGCAACAGTTTCCTCCTCAAGTATGCTTTTCTCGGAAAATTTATAAGCATAAAATTTAAGCTTACAAAGTTAAGCATGCTTCAGTTATTTAAATCAAGTTCTATACATTTTCACTTGAAAAGCTGTCATAAAGATAACAAATGTGTGCATGTACCTCGCTTTTGGACATCTTCTTCACTGTCACTTTCTTCGGATGATGATGAAGAAGATGAGGAGGAGGAGGAGGAAGATGAGGAGGAGGAAGAGGATGCCGAAGAACAAGATGAGGATGAAGAAGAACTAGAGCCTGATCGAGAATGTGAACAAGAGGAGGAGGAGGAAGAGGAGGAGGAGGATCTGGAAGAACACGATGAACGCTCAGAATCAGAGTCAGAATCAGAACTGGATTCTGATCCTCTTTTGTGGACTCTCTGTTTCTTAGAAGCTGGGTTTGGAGTTAGGGGTTCTGTTCTGGCTGCAACCATGCGTCTGTCTGTTTCACTTTTCCCACCAGATTTCTGGTCTCCAGTAGCCTGTGATAAAACACCGTTCTTTGGACTTACAGGCTCAGATTTAACTCGTGTCCTTGTTTCCATAGAAGACATAGATTCTTCTTCAGAGGACTGGGGCTCTTCTGTGAGGCTTTCACTCTTAACTTTCACATCCTCTGGAAGAGGACCTTTAGCACCTAGCAGTCTAGGCAAAGAGGTAAGAGGAGAAGCAGAAAGTGCTACTTGGTATTGCTGTAAGAGTGGGGCACAAGTCCTCGCATGAGCCGCCTTCCTCTGACTATAGCTCCTCTGAGCCGCCATGAACGAGAGCTCAGGATCACGCAGAATGTGATAGTCGGTCCGGCTGACTCCGTGTTTGGCAGCACCGATGAGCAAATCCCTATCATGAGAGCCACACTCCCACCAGATAGGCAAGTCTGGATTTGGATGGCAAAGCTTCAAGCGTTCAAACAACTGTGGGTGGCGAAGGGCCTGCTCCCGTACTTTTCTTAGAAGTTCAATGCGATATAAAGTTCTAGAAGCACGTTCTTCTGTGATTGGTTGAATAAAAATATTTGGATCGACCAACTCTATATTGGAACAAGGACCAAAATATTAATCTCAAAAAAAGCTTTGTGGGAGATTTATCACAAGGTAACTTTAAAAGCTATACAGTATCATTATAATTTCTAGAACTATAAAAGTAAACATAGTTTTTAAAATTACTAAAATCATGAAACACAATGAAAAATATCTATATTTTAAAATGAGTAACATGATCATTTCAGAAGTATATTGTCATAAATAGGAATTTATTTTTAAGAACTTTTCTAAGCTTACTTATAAATACATCTACTGATACCCAATAAACATATGAAATCTGGCATATTTCATAGTGCATAAGGTAACTTAGGTTACAAAGACGTTTTGTTTTTGAGCAAGGGTCTTTGTCTATATACCTGGCTGTCCTGGAACTCACTATGTAGACTAGGCTGGCCTTGAACGTAGAGATCTACCTGCTTCTGCCAACCCACACATGCCACGATGCCTGGCAACGACAGGATTTTTAACGTTTGAGGGAAACATGGTCTATCTGCTGAGCATCATACAAGTGACAAGGGAAAGGCACTGAGCTTAGGTCAGGGTACATTTGTTTTGAGGTGGTCCTACCTTTGGATCTGGTTAATGACTCTTGGAAATCACTTAAGATAATGTGTTATTATACTAATGCAAGAACCTACCTGTAGAACTCATAATAAAAACATGTATAAAGTTTGAGCAAAAATAAAGTATTGGGTTTATAGTTTATAGGTTACAACCTATAAATGACTATAAATGAGGAAGACTTCTTCCTTACAATGGAATTTCACAGAGAATCTATTGCACACAAGACCAAGTATATAGAAAGCACTACAAATAATAGATTCATTTTTTGATTATTTTTTATTCTATGCATCTAGATTTTTTGCCTGCACACACATGTGTGCAACTGCCTGTGTGCTTGCTTTCAAAGGGGACCAGACGGGGGTGGAGGATTTCCTGAAACTGGAGTTACTGACGACTGTTGGCTGCCATGTGGGTGCTGGGAATCAAACCGGAGCCCTGAAAAGAGCAGCCAGGCTCTCAGCCACCGCCATCTCCCCGGCCCCGCACTGAGCCATCTCCCCAGTTCACAAACAGATTTATGAGAGTTTAAGCAGAAATAGGATTTGTGAGATTCCAAGTTATTTGTCAATTACGTGGGAAAACATAAAGTAGAAAAAATACATCATAAACAACCTTGGCTTAGTGATCTAGATGAGTACCACCCTGACAGCACAAACCTTATAACATTAGAAAACCAGGATACAGAACCTGCAACAAAGTGGGCATGGGACACACAGCTTTCATCCCAGCACTGGGGATGCAGAGGCAGGTGCATCTCTGAGACGGAGGCTAGCATGGTGTGCCAATCAAGAATTTGTTTCCAAAAAAAGAGAAAACGACACACTGTCCGAACCTATGAAAACTCAAATTGGAATAGAAGGAAATATGGCAAAATGACTTATGATATTTAGGTCCTTTAAAATGAGGAACAATAAGAATACTCAAGTACCACATGGGGGTCCTAGAACACAAATGTATACCAGAGGAGCCAAGTGTGTGAGAGATGTCTGTCATCCCAGCCCTGGGGAAAGAGGCAGGAGGACTGTGACCCAAGGCAAGTTGAATTACAAGTGGGGACAAGGCCCCATAGAGCTAGGCTATGTGGCAAGACCCTGTTCCAGAACAAGCATCAAACTCCTCTCCCCAGAAATGAACAGGGGTTAAAAAAAAACCTGGTAAAATCCAAATAGCTGAATCCAAGGATTCAGTGAGCATACTAATTGGAAGACTGAGCTATATCTGTATTGAATATATGCAATTTGTTGTTCTTGTCATTATTTCCTAGCAACACAGAATAATAACTATTGATTTAGTACCTACATTATACATATAAATAAAGCAGACTGAAACTACCCTGTATTTCCTGACACTGGACAATCAAGAGATTTGCTTCCTGGCAATAAATCTGTTAGGAAATAAAAAGCAGAACCATAAGCCCAGCACTGCCCTTGCTTTGGTGTCCATCCAATCGTGTGTCCAGGCACAGTTTGCATGGCCCCAATGCTCTTGGATGCAGGCCAGCCCTGGAGCACAGCAGACCTACCAGGGGCTACAACCTTAAAGAGAGCTCAGTTGTCCAAAGCTCCTTAGCTAGGATGGGATATTTGCCCATCCCCTTCTCCGAGTTGGGATTTTGCCTTGAGTTTGTACAGGTCTTACACAAGCTGTTACAACTGAGAGGGACTGGAAAGATGTAAGAGCTGGAGGCAGTGGATGGTTACAAGGGAGTAGTGATTTCTTGAAACAGCACAATTTATTTTCTTCTTGATTTTTGTTAGAGACAGGTCCTCTCTGCATAGCCCTGGATGGCCTGAAACTTACTATGTAGACCAAACCAGTCTTGCTCAAAGATCACCTGCCTCTGCTCATCTAATGCTAGAATTAAACAAGTTGTTTTCTTAAACTTTGGTGGGTATCTTTACTCTCTTTAACTTGCTGCAGCAATAGGTCTAAGGAACAGGAGACTATCAATATAATTTATTATTTTGTTTCATTGGTTTGTATGGGGAACCTTATACACACCTTCTTTGGGAGGAAGACGGCAGACCCTCCGGCACATGGACATGAACGCACACAAATACTTCTCCAAGCTGTTATCAGTTTTCTTGTGTAGCCTAGCCAGAGCTCTGAATTTTGTCCAATCAAACTGTCCTCTGTCTGGGTCAAAAACTACTCCAAATGTAGACACAACTCGATAAAAGTCAGCTTCTTCTCTCCTCGTCCATCTATAATGAATCAGATTGAAATTAAAAAAAATACATGTACACATTACTAAAATATTTATTAGTGGTGAAAATAATGACTATAACATAGATTTAAAATGCTTATAGTACTTAATGCCTTACAGGATTAAAGCCATATTTTAGCCTTGAAAATAATTGTAAAATTTGAATTGACTTATCCATCCATAACTTAATTGGTATATACTGTCTATTCCTTCAGTCATTGCCAACTGGCTTCTGCATGTTTACTAAATAAGAATATATGCATGGAACACAAAATTATATGACCCTGTCCTTAAGTAAAATGATAAAATGTTTTTAGACAGATTTGCAGAATGAAATACTATTATTGCATGTGATATAGAAAGAATTTTAGGAGGGCAGACAAGACAGACTTGCCCAGCTCCCCTGTCTCAATATCTCTCACTTTCCCTTCAATGACAGTTTATAAAGTGGATTTGCTTTTCATTCATTCTTAAATTTTATAAATGTTTTAATGTAAAATAAGATAGACAAGGCTCTATTAATCATAATTTAAGTTTTGGATCTGTTGATAATTTAAATTTGTATAAAGAAATRTTATCTATRCTTTTATTTCCTAAATATTTCAATGTTAGTAAAATGACAATACTGATGAAATATTAATTGTAAACATAAAGCAATWATCTTTGCTATTTTTTCATAATTCTGCTTCTGTAAGTAAATGTGTATATGCATATATGTACATGAGCCTTTTGTTTTGGCCAATTAGGATGATAATTCAACAGCTTCATAATCTTCTAATGAACACACATCCGTGGATTCCGTATATTAAACTGCTATGGTCTCACCTCTGCTGTCTTTCGATCTTGGCTGCCATCTTAGGGTTCAGGACGGCTTCTTCATAGAGAGGCTGCATGACATCGGCAGGCACAGAGAAGGTGGGCTGTATTTGCTGGATGTGTCTGTTCTTATTAGTTCGCTGATATGCAGTGATGAGACGTCTCAGCCGTGTGGTCAGAGCTGATGGGGTAGGCCAATACACTTTATCCCCTTCCATCAATTGACCCTCTGTATTTAAGGAAACTTGTATTAATAACAATGATAAAACCCAAGCAGACATTGTACAATGCTCACAGAAGACAAAACTTTATATTTACTTTTTTTCTTTCTTCAGTAAAAAAAAAAAAAAAAAAGCTGCCGAGCATGGTAACACACATGGTTAAACTCTCAGGACACAGAGAGTCAGATCTGAGTTTCAGGCCAGTTTGGTCTATATAGTTGAGTTTCAGGGCAACCAGAGCTACATAGTGAATGAGACCCTATCTCAAAAGAAAACAAAAGTTTGTATCTTTAAAAAGCATACCAATAGAAGAGTTACTCAAAGTAAGAGGAGTATGGTGGAAGTGGAGTCAGGATGTTACCTATGTGAACGGAATTTTTCTTTTATAGAATATACAACTCTTGGAATTCTAGGTCTAATATTTCATGGTGCCTTGCAATTATTCAATGACATAAATAAATTAAAAGCCAAACAGGCTGGGCAGTGGTGGCGCATGCCTGTAATCCCAGCACTTGGGAGGCAGAGGCAGAGGCAGGTGAATTTCTGAGTTTGAGGCCAGCTTGGTCTACAGAGTGAGTTCCAGGACAGCCAGGGCTACACAGAGAAACCCTGTCTCAAAAAAACAAAAACCATAAAAAAAAAAAAAAGGATACTTCATACTGTAAACCCAGGGAACATAAAATTATTTATTGAATTTATATAATCTGTAATAGAAGCAGTTTTAAAGCCATCAGGTAACCAACTATGTACTTGAAGATATATTTTAAAAACCCGCTGTGAAAACTGGGGATGAAGCTCTGTGGGGATAGCGTTTGCCTAGCAGGCATGGCGTCCTGGGTCTGTTATCACTGGCAGTGTGTGAAACTAGAAGAGATGAGATGATATGCCGCAACCCGAGCACTTGGGAAGGTCAGGCACTCAGTGCCATCTTTAGCTATGCAGTACGTTTAAGGTCAGCCTGGTGACAGGAGACCCTGTCTAAAAACACAAATAATTACTAAAAAAATCTGAACAAAACCTCACAAAACCAAAATAACAGTAATAGCAGAACTTGCTCAGCTCGCTTTGGAAAGACTGAGTAATAAGGCTGTTCTCTGATATACATATGAAGTAATAAGAAATTAAATGCATTATTATTGCACTAATATTTAATGATTTAACCAAGCCATAGTCAAAGTGTCTAGTGTCTAAGTTCAGAGTCAAGGCTTTGCAAAACCTAACAGAACTGTTCTTTCCAGTACATAGTTCTATGACAAGCACAGCAGTTCCACGGTACTGGTGCAGATTAGAGAGACAGCGATGGGACTTGTTGATTTCCCTGTTGTGAGGATGTGAATTCCCAGCGCTGCTAAGTGAAGAAGTACAGCCTACCTCCATCGGCTATGACCAGATCTCCAGGTGAAGAAACGTCATCCTTTAAAGAGACAGACATTTGTTACACAGTAACTGAATTAAAATTAGGAAAAAACAAAACAACAACAACAACAACAAAAACCTTCTTTATAAGAGACCCTCTTTCAACACCTTAAAAAAAAACAAACAAACCTGACCTATGAATTAACCCAGGAACTTACTGAACTAGGATTTTGTACCTATCCACTTAGCAAAGGCACAACACAACGTCTTGGCTAAGTTCTCACAATTGCCGTTTCTCCCTGTTGCCTCTGATAGTTTAAATCAGTCACTAGTTCCTTCTATAGAAGGAAAGCCAGTTTTCCCTCCTCAGTCCTCTCTAGCCCGGAGCTGCCATCAGTTTACTGTCGAGCTGCTTTTCACGTTCTGTGCATCACTTCAAAGATGTACACTTATTCCTAGGCACCAAATGGCACATCTCTTCTTTAGCTTGAACTGCGTGTGTGTGTGTGTGTGTGTGTGTGTGTGTGTGTGTGTGTGTGTGTGTGTGTGTGTGTGTATTCAGCTTTTTACCTGACGACAGAACAGTTCAACTGGGTATCCCATCTCTGCTTTACATTTAGACTTCTGCAGTTTATTCCAATAGCCACATTCTTGCTGACATAGAAAGGGTCACAGCTGGGAACCTGCAGGGAGCCTTGTCTGCTCCGGCTAACGTTGGAACATCTACAGTTGTATCTGGATGTGGACTTCATCTTACTAATACTGAAGATGCATGTCTTTTCAAACAGTGCCCTTTCCGTATGACAGCCACTCGCTCCTTTGGAATGCCTGCCAGGCAGACGGCAGGTACAGTCATGCTGCCCCATTTCTCAACGTGTTCTTCCCTTTGACACTCATTATGATGTTAAGGTTTATCAGGAGAAGAAACTACACAGATGCCATAGAAGAAAAGGGGAACTTTTGCTTCCTACTGCCGGGGAAGTCCTCTACTGGTCAGCTCTCACCGTGGCCTCTTCCAGAGCCCGGCCTCTGCTACAGAAGCTGCTCTTCTGAGCAGATTCTACCTTGAGTGCTCTCTCGAAGAATCCCTACAGTAAGACTTTTCCTGGGAAAGTGTTTTTGGCAACTGTCCGGCATACTTCCAGCCATTTGCAGAGAGATTTAGACCACACCGGGATGAGAATCCTACTTGGGGTTCTGAGTACAGGGAATGGTAGATTACCTCTCCCTTAAATTTTTTACATTTATTTATGTACTATTTTTATTTATTAGTATATGCATGCATGTGTGCATGCCAGCCACGGTGCATATGGGTATGCACAGGAGCAGTTCCCTCAAGTTAGTTCTGTTAGCACCACTGAGGCCTCATCTTTAGAGTTGGCAGCGAGCAGCGCCCTATGCGGAGCCATCTCAGGGGACCTACATCCCTGTCTGTGATGTCACCATGCTCCTTGCACTCTTTATAGGCTGAGCTCTCATTCCTGAAATCCGACTATATTAAGTTAACCATCTACACTAACTTTCCTTGTTTACACTAGGATAGCATCTTAGGATCCCGCTAGGTGCTTTCTTTTATTGCAGTCCTTTTGATGGAGGTATAACTTCTATGTTTTTGTGTTTACCCTAGTATCTGCTTTTACTCAGTTTTTGAGTTTTGTCCCAAGATGCTATACTTCCTAGTTTTAAGAAGTATAAAATGCAGGAAAACTGCATTACATAGTCAAGCCAGCTTTAATCTTGGCTAGAAGTAGATGTCAGGCAATCTTAAATGATTACTCACTCATGTTCATAACTTTAAATTGATCACTTGCTTATAAGGAATCCCTAATACAGAGGTTTAAAAACTGTGATCCAAAACATACCTCTATATCATCCTTAAAGACCGCTGGGGCAGGCTTGTACTCTGGATCTTCCACATCCCTGTTAGAATAATCAATGTTCTAATTACTGTAAGGGACTGATAACTTCTTGGCTTGTCTTAGAGGTCACATTGATCCCTAGCGCCACAGAAAATGCCATGTGACTTGGTACACACATATGACCCCAGTGGAAGGAAGGGACAGACGGGGTCTCTGGGACAGGGGTCTCTGGGGCTTGCTCGCTTATCAGCTGTGCCCACCCTGAGGCCCTGACAAGAGCCCTTTCTCAAAAACACAAGGTAGGCAAGTCCTGAAAACAAGACCTGAGGTCGACCTATGCACATGGTCATGCTGATACAAACCCAACAGAGAGACAGACAGACAGACACACACACACACAGACAGACACACACAGACACACAGACACACAGACACACACACACACACAGACACACACACACACACACNACACACACACACACACACACACACACACACACACACACACACACACAGAGATAAACCTTGAGTCGGAAAGTAGGTTTAGTGGATTAGAGCACTTGCTGCTCTTGTAGGTTTCGTGACACCCACAATACTGGTTCTCAACTCTATAACTCCAGTCCCAAGCGATCCAAAGTTCTTTTCTGACTTTTGGGGCACCGGGCATGCAAATGTTATTCATACATACATGCAAGCAAATCACATAAAACAAACAGACAACCAACCAACCAGTAAACAAATCTAAAGAGAGAGATGAGCCTCACTGACTAGTCCGCCGCGCACATACCCATCCATGTAGTCGTTGGCTCTCTGCTCAGCAGCAACAGCCTTGTCGTCAGGCTTCCCCACTCTTTCCAAGAAGCACAATGCCGGGTCTGCTCGGATCGTGTTGTATTTTTCATAACCTGGAAGTGCCACCAATTACAAAGATACAGAATAGAAAGGAGTTGTGAAAACCCAAGGATTCCTTATATGTAGAATACTGATATTCTGGGATTAAAGGAACATTATATTTAAGTAATACATGTTAAATATGCTGTCTGGAAATAGTCATAAAATATTACACAGTCAAATAATACCATAACAATTTTCATGTATCTGTTACAAAGAAAAATAGAGGGAGAGCCCAGTGGTTAAGAGTGTTCTTGCTCTTCTAGAAGAGCCAGGTTCAGGTCCCAGGACCCATGTTAGGCTGCCTTTAATTTCAGCTCCAGGTGATCCAACATTCTCTTTTGGAAGACTTGGGCACTGGATGCATGTGCATACACATCATTAAAAATCAAATCTTAAAAAGAATACCACAGCAACAACAAAGAAAAAAGAGCTAGAGAGATGGTTCAACAATTGAGAGCACTGTTATTCTTGCTGAAAACCTAGGTTTGGTTCCCAGCCCCCAGAGTGGCTCACAGCCATCCCTAACTCAGGTTCCAGGTAATCAGGTGCCAGCCTCTGGCGTCTGAGTGAACCAGGCATGCAAGCAAAGCACAAACATACACGGAGAAAACACATTCGGATGTGTAAAATAATAATAAATGCATCTTAACCACAAAAAGAAAAACAGAATAAATTGATCACACATAATTGATACAACTCTTCTAACAGAGGAAACTGTAACACTGACAGCTCGGAGGACAAGTAACACAGGCCACCTTCTCATGAGAATTTCAGTTTGACAATCTATGGTTTTAATAATTGTGTGTGTGTGTGTGTGTGTGTGTGTGTGTGTGTGTGTGTGTGAGAGAGAGAGAGAGAGAGAGAGAGAGAGAGAGAATGTGTATAATAAAACTGTAAGTGAAAACCAATAAAAACTAAAAATCTGTGGGAATTCCATTATCCATAGAAAGAACTCTTCCCCTCACTCCTCACTTACCATGCTTAAAAACCCCAATAAGAAGAGACTTGTCAGCATCAAAGTCCCACCACGCAGCAGGAACCTCTGAATGGTCTGGCTCCGGTACCCAAACATCAATGTCACTAAAAAACAGCACGGCATTATGAATTTTATAAGTGTGTATAAAGGAGGCAAGAGGTATAAGTGGTGTGACAGCAACAAAGATCCCATAGAATAAACTAACATTACATTCAGCAAAGCCAATACATCCCAACAAGGGTTACTGTCTGATCCTCCTAACGGAGTCTTCCCCCGCCTCCAACACACACAGAGCACTTCACTGGATTGTTACAGCAGTAAATAGCTTTGTAAGAAAAATCTTCAAGTGAGAAAACCAGGTTTTGAAAGGTCAAAGGAAATTCTCTGTGTAAAAGAGCTCTGTGTTATCCGAGATCAGTTTTGTTAAAATCACACTTAAAAACTTAGGGTTTTAATTCATAATTTAATTAAACCACACAAAGCACTACTTTAGTATTAATATATAAGTATGTATTTATTGACATATTTATACTATCCTGTATAAAATGACAGTGTCAGATTATTACAAACTCTGATAAAAACCCACAATGCATCAGTCTGGCTGTCTCTATAAGAGCGAGCTGGGGACAGCTCTTCCGCCTTCCCACCCCGTGATACCATTCTCCCTGAAACGGTCTCCAAATGACGCAGGTGACATCTGGGGGCCTGCTCATTTCTTTGTCAGTGATTTAAAACATGCATGGGATAAAAGATACATTCCTACTGTTTGATAACTAGCAAGTGTATGTGTGCGTGCGTGCGTGCGTGCGTGTGTGTGTCCCTGTCCGAGTGCATGTTTCCTGATATTCAGTAGTCAAAGGGTAGAAACTGAATGGAGCACACTGCAGAAAACAAAATAGACTAAGAATTTTACTATTCAATTTCATGAAACTATTACTTTTTAAAGAGTCAGAGAACTAATCTAATACAAAGTAATACCATCTCTATCTTATCACTATCATTTCCTAAATAAATTAGCAAAGCCCTCTAAGTTCTATGCCAAAAGTTCTTTCATAATTTGGCTGTCATAAAAACAAGCTGACAAATGTGCTCCTGGAGCCAACAAAGAGCCCCTCACGTGACCAGCAATAGCTGTGAGAGAAGGCATGGACAAACAGTTTCCCAGGTAGACGAAGGATGAGGAGCAGCTCAGCTCTGTGGGTCACAGCTGTCTTCAGAAGGGGTTAGCCCACGGTGAAGACGTGGGGGACGTGAACTCTATGATCTGTCAGCACTTTAAGCAGATACTTCATTATACCTTTGCTATGAAACAAACCAACACTGAAAATGTTTTGACTGAGTAGAGAAATAGAGAAAGATATTAATTTTTCTGATATTTTTCAAAAGTTGAAAAAGAGATAAACTAAAGGAAATATATGTACATATGTAATATATATGTATGTGTGTGTATGTATATGTGTGTGTGTGTGTATATATATATATATATATATATATATATATATATATATATATATGTTAGTTTTTTTCGAGACAGGGTTTCTCTGTATATATCCTTGGCTGTCCTAGAACTCACTTTGTAGACCAGGCTGGCCTCGAACTCAGAAATCTGCCTGCTTCTGCTTCCCAAGTGCTGGGATTGAGGCGTGTGCCACCGCTGCCCTGCTTATTCATATATTTTAAAGATTTATTTTATGTATATGACACTAGAAGAGGGTATTGCATCCCATTACAGATGTTTGTGAGCCACCATGTGGTTGCTGGGAATCAAACTCAGGACCTTTAGAAGAGCAGTCAGTACTCTTAACCGCTGAGCCATCTCTCCAGCCCAAAATACTTATTTTTGATGGAATTTCTAACTCAAAGGAGGGGAAATGGGATCAAACAGTGTCCCTTGTCCACCACTAGGTGGCGCTTTAAGCTGGCGCATTGTGAGGAAAAGCTTGACCATGTTCCTGCTTGTGGAAGCATCAATCAGTACTCATACAGTTCATGGTTCAAAACTGAGTGCCACAGGAACATGGGGTGTTCATAAACTGTTAGCAAAAGGGATACAGGACAGATGCACATTTATTGTTGGGTATTGCTGGTTCTTTATTGAATTTTGTTTGTTTGTTGCTATAGAGGCCAGGCTGATTAGAATTTGCTATGCACATCAGGCAGACATGAAACTTTTGTTCATTCTGCTTCAGCCTCCCAGGTGATCGATTTCTGCCTTTGAAAATGATGTAATGTTTCCTGCCTAAGGCCTTTTCAAACTTCCTAGGTTAAATCTTCCACTCAAAATATGTTTAGTACCGACAACTGCAATGAATTTAAACTGATGACCTTGTTTGTAAAGAGGCACCTTCAGGAATTTATGATCAATGGCATGATGCTGTATTAGAGTATGTGGCCTAATGCCCACTTGGAGAGACTGAGAGATAGGCTTAGTCCATAGAACGGAGGAAAGGGGGTAGAGGGTGGGGCTTAGCAAAAAAAGGAGAGAGAGAAAATGTTCTGATCAAGAGTAATCAGTCTCAGCAAGTGTGAAAATGTAATTTTTAAGTAAGAGGTACAGACGAGATAGAGATCTGAAAACATTAGAATAGAAATAAAAAGTTAAGCCACCAAGATGACAACCCCAAACAATGAAAGCTAAGTGATAAGTGATGCGAGACAGTTCATCTCAAATGTGGAGCTGGCGAACTCTAGAATGATGCAGAGAGGAAGGAGCCTGTGGGGTTATTTTGCTTAGGTAACAGAGGGGAAACCTGCTCACTCTGAGGGGCTCCGTTCCCTGTGCCTGGACCCTCAGCTGCAGAGAAGAGACTGACCTGAGCACAGGGGCTTAGCACTCTCTGCTTCCGGTCTGAGAAAGTTATATGGCAAGCGGTTTCAAGTTCCTGACAGAAAAGAAGTTAGTCTATGACATCAAAGGGAGTGTTAATATGGCGGAAGAGACAGTGTTCAAAAGTGATGCATTTCCTATACAAATGTGTGTTTAAGGTGGAGGAGATGAAAATTTGGTAAAATCCAAAGAGAAGTAGATTTATTTTTAAAAAAAGAAAAGGAATAATCAACAGAACATTGACTAGGAAACCAAAAGTAGGTCAGTAAGTCAGTGATCGCCAAAGGAAAAGAGGCAATTAGTCAGCAAGCACTTATTGAGTACTTAGTAGTTTAAGATTCTCCATTCTGCTTGGGGGGGAGAATGCTCGGGATTGAACCCAGGTCCTCATGTGATAGGCAAGGGCTTCTCAGAAATCCATAGTCCCAGCCACAGATGGTAATGAATGAGAATACAATGATCAACAAAACAGCACTTACATTACAATGGAAGAAAAAGTTTTGAATAGCAAAGGAATTAAGAGACATTAAAATAAATGATTGGAGGTACTTTAGATGGTGTGGCAGGAAGGACAACAGTTCTGCTGAGCACGGAATTACATACATAGCTACTCGCTTTTTGTAATTTCTGTTACATGTGAATAGGTGCTTTGCCTGCATGTTTGTCTATGTACCGCTTGCATGCTCTTGGTGTCCAGAAGGTGTCAGATCCCCTGGAACTGGAGTCAGAGCACTGTGAGCTGCTCTGCAAGGGCAAGGGTCTAACCTTGGGTCTTCAGGAAAAGCAGGGTAATTTATGGAACTGCTGAACAGACTCTGGAGCCACTTGCACAGACAGTTCTTTGGGAGATCTGGACAAAGCATATTTGGACCAGAACCCAGTGTGAATGAACAGGGACAATAGAGTGACTGGAACCAGAGTAAGGGACAAAGTGAAGGGAGTCAGAAGTGTGTGGGGCCATCTGAGGTTTTAGAGCCTGGATTGTGCTTTAGGAGGACATTTTGAAGAGATGTAACTGCTTTGAAAACAAATCACTCTAGCTGCTGTTTGAAGAGCAGAGTGTAGAGAGATTGTGGAGACAAGAATACTCAATGAGTAGGTCTCAGCAGAAACTTAAAAAGAGAATCGAGGCTAGACTAGATATTCAGAGAAGAGAAGGAAGGCACCCACATTGGCCCGTTTTTCAAAGAGCTGAGGAGTTAGTTCTTTCATGATGGAAGAAGACCCAAGAATCACAGCAACACTGGGATTCAGTACGACGGAGAACGCTTACATATGGACCCAAGAATCACAGCAACAACTGGGATTCAGTACGACGGAGAACGCTTACATATGCGAGTGGAAGGAAAGAATTGGTGGGTATAGGAAGTAGCATGGATACCTATGAAAGACAACATTTTAAGGAGCAAAGAAAGGAAGAAAGGAAGGAAGGAAGGAAGGAAGAAAGGAAGGAAAGAAAGAGAGAGAGAAAGAAAGAAAGAAAGAAAGAAAGGAGGAAAGGAGGAAAGAAAGAAAGGAAGGAAGGAAGGAAGAAAGAAAGAAAGAAAGAAAGAAAGAAAAAAGAAAGAAAGAAAAAAGAAAGAAAGAAAGAAAGAAAGAAAGAAAGAAAGAAAGAAAGAAAGAAAGAAAGAGGAAGGAAGGAAGATTGACAGCTGTGGTCACTGTCTATGCTAAGAAATATTTTTGTGCAATCATGAACCCAACAATGCCAAGAAAATAAAATGACCCAGACTTTTCTGAAGAAATGAGTTAAGCATCTCTTTCTATCTGGATTCCACTCTGGCTGCATACAGTTCTTCAAATCTCCTCTCCCACATGTGCTGCTACATTTTATAACAGATCCAAGGATGAGAGTAACAGAGGAGAGGCCGGGGTCACATCACTATGGCCAGGGGACTTTCCTCCACTGACTATGTGATTTCCCATCACCTTATAATTCTGGCTTCACTGTGTTATTAAAACATTTAAGTTACCTTGCATCAACTCCATCAAAGACTTTTTGACTCTCATTTCCAATGACTTCTTGCTTTAGATAGTACAGCATCCTGACACGAAGCAGGACTCTATAAATAGATAGATAGGTAAACAAACAAACAAGCAAACAAATAAATCAACCAACCAACCACAGGAGACAAAGATGTTAGTCACTAAAGGAAAAAAAGTCAAGAGGGGATTATCTACAGACTTTTGTTGCTTTTCTGGTCTGTCTTGTCTGTGCATTTGTTTGAGAGGATTTGCTATGCAGCTTTGTCTGGCCTGGACCTTGCTGAGTAGAAAGTGCTTGCCGTGACCTTGTGGGTGAAGTCTCCCGCCATTGCCTTCCACACACCAGACAGAGAGCAGATGTGTGCACTACCCCTTCTTATACAGGGTTTTTAAATGATAATGATTACGTGTGATCAAATGACCCTCATCACTGATGCTACACAAAAGATACTAAAAAAATCTTTACAATGGTCATTATTAAATGCCCAGGAAGAGACAAGTTTATCTGGAGATTAATTTTATTTGCTGATAAAACTATATAAGACATTTCATGACCGCTTGAAGATATTACATGAAGTTGGAAGTTCTCACTGGGCTCGGGTGGCACAGCCCACTCAGGACCTACTTGTTGCAGTGGTGCTTCACGTGTTTCTTGTAGCCCTCGTCTTGCAGGAGCTGCTCTGGGTTATACTTCCGAAGCCACTCCGCTTTCTGGATATCAAAGGAGCTTGTCTGCGTCTTGACTTTCTTCCCCTTGCGGCCCCTGGGCACGGGAGCGGAGAGCCCTGTAAAGTGCAGTCGAAATCAGAAATACCTTGCATAAAAAGCTATGATTTGAAAGATGTTTCGAATGTAGAAGGTTGCTGGAGACTTTCTGGAGTCTCTGCAGGTTACACAGAGGTCTTTAGCACATTCATGGTAAAAGTGCTAACGCAATTACAACTCAAACACAATTTAAGAAGACTTTATAAAAATTAAGTCAATTGCACAAATAGAGACAACACTCACTTTGGTGTCCCCTGACGCTGTAACCTACCCCCTCCTTTAACTGTTGCTTCACTAGATGTGAGAAATGTATTTGTTCTCTTGCTCTCCAGAATTTGCTTTATTAATAACAGGGAATGTTTAGCCTTAAGACGGCTAAGGTCATCTTTATGTCCTTGAGAGTTTTATATGAATTTCTTCAAAGAATAAAAGAGCATCACCATTCAGGTTGGTCACATCTGCCACACTTGCTCAGTTTTCCAGAAAACAAACTCAACCACAGCTGAAGTCTACACACTCCTCCCGGTCTGTCTCAGAAACCAGCAATATATGAATTCATGCTTAATCCTTGTATATTATACAACGGATGCTTATAAACATTGGCCTCTGTTCCTATGTCTGGGCTGTTTCTAGACCTGATTTCTTGCCCTTCATTCCTTAGTCGTAGCGTCTGCGGGATACCCACGCTAACTCACGGAGTTTCAGTTCAGCACCTTTAACTACAGCGCAGTGACTTACAGCGTGACTAGACGAACTCATATTTATTAATCTGCAATATGTCAGACTCGTTTCACTATTAATTCTTGAAAATTACTAATGATACAATTTTAACTACTTCATCTGAATTTTTTTACATCATTGATTAATAGAATGAGTAAATTAGAATAATGTTTTTTTTCATTTTTAAAATTACTTTTAGCATTCAGAATAATGCACTTCATTATGAAGAAATGGGCAGAGCTTGTGAGTGTAGGATCGAAAGAGGTTCATTTATGCGAGTGTTTGCAGCCAATATATTTAGCTTTGCACCTGATCTTTAGTCTTTTCCCTTGGATTGTGCTGGCCGCTGCACACACTTATTTACAATCTTTACACCTCACAACTATTGATCTTTTCCTGTCTCCAGAGAAAAGTATCCGTCAGTCTAAACTATGGCTGTGAGAGGCAGAGGGTACTGGGGACCTGAGTACTTTAAGAAGCTGTAATTACAGTCTCAATCTTTTCATGTCCATTTTTAGTGGTCCCTGGTGTCACAAATTCTTGTGTGAAACGTGTCAGATTTTTTGCCTTTTAGAACTGGTAAGCTAAGAATTAACTTTTTCAAGGTTAATAAAGATGTCAGCATCTCTCTTTGCTTCCACATTTCAAAATTTTATTGCTATTTCCCCTCTCAGTCTCCCTACTTTTGATGGCTCGTGCCTGTATTTTGAGTGTGGACTATAAGCATGTACAAAAGTAGATGTGATGCAAAGATGGCCCTCATGTTCTACTATTATTAACCATTAATGCACGGCAATTGGTGTCATCGATATTCTTCTCTTCAACTCCTCATATATTGTTTTGACATAAGTCAAAGATAGCTATCATTTAATTCATGAATCTATTAGTAACCTTTATCTACAAGGAAAGGAGTCACTAAACATGTCTGGAAATGGAATAGCAGTTTCTTAATACTGCACATTCTAATGTAAAATCATCTAGTAAAGATAGTTAATTTTCCCTAGGTTGTTTGTCTCAGTCATGACAGAAATCAAGGCCCCCAAATGCAACAGATTGCTAAGACACATCTCTTTTAGTTATAGTGGGCTTTTTCACAGCTCTCCTATTTGGGGACGGATAGTTCTTCATGGGCAGGAACTGTCTCTGAATTCCTAGAATCTACCCACTAGACACGAGCACATGTTCGAGGCCGAGATGCACAGGATCATCCATGTCCAGTGGAGAGGCACTGGGTTACAGGCAAGCTCCTCCAAGCAGTCCCAGTCCTACAATTAGTTTGTTGAAAAAGTGAAGTCTTCTGTTCTATAGAGTTGACCAAGCTTAATAACTTACATTTCCTTCTTTATATTATATGTGGGTTTTACGAGAAGAGTGAAACCATATTTGTGTAATTTCTTTCACCCTTAGCTAAATGCTAGTTCCTCAAATTGATTGATATGTCTCCTATACTGACCTCCCTATCCAAAACAAATGCTTGCTGCTGTGCTATCTTGGAAGCGTGTAATGATTCCAGCATCATTTCACAATGTTTATTACAACCGGTAGCGGTTTAGGTTTAATGATTTTATCTATGTCCTAGGCCTGTCTACCGAGCTAGACTGTAAAGCTGTGGAGCTCAAGGACCGTCTGTATTTTTTTCATACTGCATATACATTGGACAAGAATATATACTAGACAGGTAATAAATATTTTGTGATTCAGAAGAACAAAATTCTAACATAATTTTAAAAGCACAGTAATTTTTTATTTTTATAGAAAATGCAATTGTTTTGTGGTAAAAATGTTTTATATATAGAAATGGACATTCTGTTAACAAAGCTGTGAGGGAATACACTAGCAGATAGCAATGAAAGCATTTCAGCCAATCACTTTGGACAGTGAACTAACTACTGCTGTTTCACATACTCTAACAAGCGTACCAATCCTGGGGATTGTTACAAAGCAGACTGAGATTCAGTACATCTGGGGCCTTAAAATTCTGTGCTTACGATATCCAGGAGACGTTATGATTGACCCAAAGACCACATCTAAGGCACTAAAGATGCAGATACTATTAATAGAGAAAGATTTACACACAGGCAATAGAAGGAGTGTGCAGAGCTTTTTACTGATGCGCGTTTTCAACTGTGTCAAACTGCGATCATTTTGCCCATCATTAAAGGAGTCAAACTATCAAACTCCCATACCATGGAATACTAAAAATAGCTGAGAAATGGGACACAGCTACATGGACTCACAGTGTAGATTGCAAAGGGATACAAAGTTTACAGTGATATAAGTGCACCCACCTACCCAACCAAATCCGCAGCACTGGTGTATGCTGAAGTTTGATTTTTGAGTGTGAACATAACGTTTGTTAATACTACCTGTGTTACTTTAAAATTTTACATGAGAGTACAGTATTATTTATACAAGATCTTATTTTAAAGAAAATAAATCCACTTACCTAAGTGATTCTGTAGCTCCCGAGTCTGGCCATCTTCAGTGGGAGTGATGAGGTCCCATATGAACCCTTTAATTTTCTCGTCACCCCGATAGTGCACAAGGCAATAGGCTAGGAGGGCCCGGCAGATGACTTCCACGTCGTGCTCATTCAGCTGCCGCTTGAAGCGCCCGTGAGACAGGATCTCTCTCCATCGGCCCCACCTGGTGAACAGGGACAGTTAGGAGAACACTCACAAGGCTGAGCAAATCATAACTCATGCATAAAGGTCACGAAAGAGAAGAATTCTGCCATTATACAGTTTCATGAATGGTTTTTTTGTGTGTAGAGCAAGGCAGAATGGAACAGTGATTTAGAGTATGTCTTGCTCAGGGACAGATAGTGACACTGTCTGCTTTGTATTACCAAATGTGCACATGTGAGCAGTTCACACAAAACACTGTAAGTACATAAAGATAATACATGTTAAACACAGAAATTTGGGGTACTTTAAAATAGATTTTGTTGATTCTGATAATATTGAAAATATTTAAGCTTACATATTTAATAGTATTATATAAGTAAGTTTATATATAGTATATGAAAGTATTTAAGTTTATATATACTTCCTTATAGCAAACACTAAATGTAACATTTTGTACCCATAAACCAGTAGGTTTTTCTCCACTCTAAAGCATTCAGTCCTTCCATAGCCACCGGACCGGTCACAGGGTCTCCGGAGTTTGGGTTTTTCTTCTCCTTCACTTTCAGCTTCAGATAATTCAGCCAATTCATCTTTTGTGGCACTAAAGGGTCTGGTTTGCTTCCGAATTCTTGGGGTGTCAATAACTAAACTGTTCTGTAAAATTTAATGTCATAATTAAGGAAGATAATTCAACCATTTTATTTACAATAAGCCTTTTAAGCTTCAACTTTTAAATTACAGAAACAATATACATTGTGGTAGAAAGAAAAACTAAGTAACTATCAGACTTGCTACCCTAGCAAGTCAACTTAAAACTCTCTTTTTTTAAAACAATTTATTTTATCTATGTGTATACACTGTCTCTTTCTTCAGACCCACCAAAAGAGGGCATCAGATGCTATTACAGATGGTTGTCAGCCACCATGTGGTTGCTGGGAATTAAACTCTGGACCTCTGGAAGAGCAGTCAGTGCTCTTAACCACTAAGCCATCTCTTCAGCACAAAAACCACTCTCTCTTAAAAGTGTTATGATACATTTATAATTCATGTCATTAAACTCATAGACTAAAAACAATTGGTATTTTCTGTCATCAGTATAAATATTACTGTGCTTTTATAATAACCATAATATATTTTAGGCTCCATTTCAACTTTACAATTTGTTTACCTAAAACTGATTAATAACTTAATTTGGGTTGCTTTCGACTTTAAAATAAATAAAGCTAAAGAAACCTTTTTGACGTAAGTTTATATTAAAGGCAAAACAAAAATGAAATGCGCAGGAGTTGAATTGCTGGTCAAATGTTATAAATCTTTTGCATGTCTAGAAACATTTAGTTAGTTCCATACAAAATAATTATGCTAACATGTAATGTGTCTGTTTCTCTATGGTGGGTACTATTGATACAAAGATCTTTACAATAGTTTCTGCTTAAAAGGAATCCAAAGTTTGGCAGTCAGATAAATGTATTAAAAATAAGTGCTACTCAGGATGTTTTATGAGGCAGGAAGAGTACAAAAGCTGGCTGGAGTTAAGGTATAAAGAATTTTTAAGGAATTGGAATTTGCAAGGTAGGAGATATCATTATAAGTAAGCATGGGGCTCCAAATGACATCAGATGCTTAGGAAAGCCCCAGAGCAGAAAATAATACACAGTAGCAGAGGAAACCAGGGTCAGAGAATACAGCTCCTGGTGTATTCTATTTTATACACAGTGCTCTGTATTTATAGGCAAGTAATCTTAAGTGTCTCTGGTAAGCATTTTGTTTGTCTAATTAATGTATTTTACAAGGCATATACTGAGAACAGAAAAACATCCAGATTGTTTGTTTGTTTGTATGTATGTATTATGTATGTATGTATGTACGTATGTATGTATGTATTGTGTGTATGTATATATGTATGTATGTATATACACACAATGTATGTAAGTGCTATATCTGCATGTACACCTGCATGCCAGGAGAAGGAGTCTAATCCCATTGTAGATGGTTGTGAACAAGCATGTGATTGCTGGAATTCTCAGGACCTTTGGGAGAACAGACAATATTCTCAAACACTGAGCCATCTCTCCAGTCCCATTTTTTCTAAACAACCCATTAATTTTAAAATTCCTTAAAGTATTTACCTGCTATAATTATTATCATCATGGATTAGGGGTGACTTTACATTTCTCTCATATCTTCTATATGTATTAATTGGATTTTTGTAAGAAAGAATTGTCAATTTTCTTTTACTCATGTTTCTTTTTCTTTCTGTTTAAATATTTTGTGTTTGAATAATTTTGAGATGTATTTTTCTCATCATCTTTTAATATTTGGCTGACTTTCTAAATGACATAAATACAAATTCATATGTACATCTGCTATACACAGAAAGCAGCCCGGTGTCACCTTAATACTTACTCTGCCACTGATGGCATCGATATCTAGTTCTGCTTTTTTAGCCCATTTTTGCCAGAAGTTGGGATCATCTAAGGAAATATCTGTCCGGTTTCCAGATGCTACAAAACTTGCCTGAAACATATAATGAAGTTTTAAAAATACTTAGACATTGAAAAGTAAAGCATTTGAAAATAAACCATTATCTCTTTTCATTAACTGTTCACGGAATTTTAATTTGGTACATGTACAAGTACTTAAGACTTGTTCCAATACAGTGAACTAGAATATAATAGCATTTGTTAAGGCAAAAGGTTTTTTAATGCCAACACAGGCTAGAGTTTAGGAGCAAAAATAAGCATGTTACTATTGTGGGCTAACTTGAAAGCTTTCAATAAACAAGGATATTATCTTGTTTTTAGCAGGAAACTGCATAAGACAGAGGCATAATTTCTAAAATACTACAGGAGCATTAAGAAATTATGGTAAATTAGCCTAGTGTGGTGTCTCATGCCTTTAATCACAGCATTCAGAAGGCAAAGGCAAAGGCAGAGGCAGAGGCAGAGGCAGAGGCAGAGGCAGATTTCTCCGTTTTAGGTCAGCCTGATCTACTTAGTAAGTTCCAGGACAGCCAGAATTGTGTAGAAAGACCCTGTCTCAATGAAACAAACAACAAGGAATAGCAAAAAGGAGAAAGAAAAGAAATTATGGCAGAATTTAATTTGTGGGCTAGCAATACAGTACTTGGGCTCCCCTTTAGCAAATAAATACTTAAATTTTTAAATTATATATTTGTTTCTTGTTACATATATGTAGTATGTATTGTGCATGTGTGCGTGAGTGTGTTGTGTGCATGTGGGGGCCCCTTTTACTCTCGGGCCACTGAGCAGCCACAGGTGTGTGCCCCCTTACCCTGCTTTGTTGTTGCTTTTTTTAACCTATGAGATGGAGACCCGAGCTCAGATCCTCACGGTTCTATAGCACTTTAGTGACTAAGCAGTTGCATCAGACTGTCTAATATGTTGACGTTAATATAATAAGCAACTTTTCTACATAGTTACAAATACACAGAATTTTTAACTTTTGTCTAAGTTTATGTATGTGTGTGGGTGTAAGTATGTATAGGAGGGTATGTACATGTGTGAGGTTCAGTGAGTAGGCTCCTTACCTAGCATGCTGAAACCAGTCCAGGTACAAGACAGCCTCTCTCAAAACAAAGCAAAACAAAACAAAATCCCACCCGTGGTTATTACAGTTAATTTAGTATATTCTAACATGAAAATCAAAAGATATAAATATTTTCAGACAGTAAGATGTGAACACCACTGCCACATTTACACATTAGGACCCATGATCCTGTGATGTCTGTTCTGGTGTCACCTTGACTATCAATATCTTGAGTTAACACAAATGGCTGGCTGGGAACACCTCTGTGGGATTGGTTTTTGTTGTTTTTTGTTTTGTCTTTGTTTAATGAAATCATTTGCAGTAGGAACACTCACTTCTAACCCTAAGTAAAGGGAAGGAGAGGAAGAAGCTCTCTTTTTGCCTGCTTGCGCTCACCCTTCATTACAAGTCCATTCCTTTACTGGCACTAGCGCCCACTTCTTTGGGATTCTGGTGTGTACTGAGGACCAGGTGGGCTATCCTGACTCATGCACTAAATGACTCCTGGGCCTTCTGTTGATAGGCAACCATTAATGGATTAGCTGGACCACAGCCTGTAAGTCATGCCAATAAATCCTCTTTCTATATAGAGAGACTCATTCAATAAGTTCTGTTACTCTAAAGAGTGGTTCTCAACTGTCCTAATGCTGTGACCCTTTAATACAGTTCCTCATGTTGTAGTGGCCACCAACCATAGAATCATTTCATTGTTACTTCATAACTCTAACTTTGCCGTTGTGAATTATAATGTAAATATCTGATATACAGGATATATGTGACCTCTGTGGGGGTTGTGAACCACAGGTTGAAAACCATTGTGCTAGGGACCCTTTGACGGACCCTCACCTTAGCAAATGTTGACCCACGTCCTTCTGATTCAATTGTAATAGTTTTTGTACGACGAAGTAAAATCTGGTCGATATCTTCTTCACAGAACTTAGCGCCTTCATCTTCTTCCTCCATAATGGCTCCATATGCCCCTCTTCGAAGCAGGTCTTCTATTTCCTTTTTGGAAAGCTGCTGAATCTAAACAGAAAAGTAATTTTAGAAGTGATAATATTTTAAAGGTCACAAAGTGAAATGTGGAATTACCCCTATATAATACTGAAAATATGCAATGTTTTAATTTGGGCTTGGGCCACATGTGAGAAAATAAAATCACTAAAAGAATATTTTGAAGGCATTGATTATTTTTTGTTGATTACCATTTAACTAAAATGGTTTCAAGTAAACCAATGCCTAATGGCCAAGTAATCGCCATTATAGTACTATGATTCTATATTAAACAAAATACTTAATGCAAAAACCACACACCAATGACAAACAAATCCATAACCCATAATTAATCAAAGGACAAAGCCAGCGTTAGCAACTGGTAATTTTGAATAACTGAAAAGCTTTATGAATCCTACTGTTATGTCACGATACAGATGTCCTCAGAAGATGGTAAAACATTTCTGTTTTGGAAAGATTCTTAAGGTCCATTAATTCTGAAGTTACATATACAGAACAAACAGCACTCAAAAGTACTAAGCATCTTTCCATTCTGAAAATGCCCTTGCGCACAGAATAATTGTGTTTCTTGTATACAAAACACCAGTGAGACAGTTCTGAGAGAAAATTAAGTAAAAGTAGCACAGAACCCCAGTTAAAACAAAAAAGTATACATACACCACTGACATTACTGTCTCTTCCGCTCATGCTCTGTAACACGGCTTTATCTAGGCCCAGTTTCAAGCTGGCTCGGTCAAACATCTCTCTCTCATAGGAGTTACGAGTTACTAATCTGTAGACTTTAACTGCTTTGTTCTGACCAATTCTGTGGCAACGAGCTTGGGCCTACAGAAAATGAAAAGTTATAGATTATCTTCCATAAAATACATTAAGAATAAACGATATACAGAGAGCAAGAAAGTATACGAGAATTTTTTGATATGAGGAGGAATAATCCCACAATTGGCAGTATATTAGATTTCAAGACTGTCCTTATAGATTCCTTATGGGTCATTATGTTTTAAATTAAGTTAATCAATGCATTTACTTTTCTGTGTATGTGTGCATGTGGGTAAGGGCACGCCAAGGATCACATATAGAGGTCAGAGGAGAACACTGAGAGAGAGAGTTCTTTGCTATTATGTGGGTCCTGAGGATTCAACTCAGGCTGCAAAGCTTGAAAGCAAATGTCTTTATCCACTGAACCATCTTGCCAGCCTGGATTATTGTATTTTAATGGGGATATGGTTTGGTGACCCTAAGGAATCCGAAGTCTTAGGTGAGTATAGTATCCCTCTCTGTTATCTCTGCATTTAGGAGGTTGAAACAGGAGGACTTTGAGTCTGAGGTCTGTCTGGGCTACACAGTGAGTTTTAGATTACCCTGATCACAATACAGGGATGCTCACCTCTACCCCACCTATGACACTCCCCAAACAAACAACCGACAATAAAACAAGTGCAGAAGATAAACGAGAAATCATGAGGGGTATTAGGCATACGCCTTTGAACCCAACACTTGGGAAGTGGAGGCAGGCTCTATGAGCTAGCCTAATCTACATAGTGAGTTCCAGACCAACCATGGATACAGAATGACTCAAAGTAGAATAAAATATTTAAAAATAAAATAATGATAAAAAATAAAAATATAACAATAAAATTTAAGAACATGAAAATTGCCGGGCGGTGGTGGCATACGCCATTAATCCCAGCACTTGGGAGGCAGAGGCAGGCGGGTTTCTGAGTTCAAGGCCAGCCTAGTCTACAGAGTGAGTTCCAGGACAGCCAGGGCTATACAAAGAAACCCTGTCTTGAAAAAAACAAAACAAAACAAAACAAAACAAAAGACATGAAAATTTCTAAGCATAAATATGAAATGCTAAGTAGAAATGTCTATACTCATACTTATAAGCTATATAAAACTACCCTCGATTTGTGTTATAGGGTTTTACTTGAAATAGAGATAAATTTCAATATTTATACTTAGGCCCCAAAATATTGTAAATCTTATAAAATATAAAATATTTGAAACTTAGAATATTCCTGGTCCCAAACATGTGGCTAAAGAATATCCAACCTGGAATTAAAAACCTGGAATTAAAAACCCGGAACTGGGGACTGAGTGACCGCAGCCTTGGGTGACTTTAATGAAGAACTAATGTCATTACAGTGTGGGAAGTGGAGACAGGAGACCGCGGAGCTTCATACTGAGCTCCTACTAACCTTGAAGTTTGAGATAAATCCTTATTTCAAGGAGTCTACAGAACATCTAGTCTATCTCCTCAGCATTAGCTCCATTCTGCTCATCTCGAGGGCACAGATAGTTAGAAATGCTGGGCGTGTGGACGCAAACCTGAGGCCGTGACTACTCACGAGGCTGAGGCAGGAGTTCAGCTTTGAGGCCGACATGGTGAGGCCTCCATCTCAAGTGCTAGGAGCACAGCCCAGTGGCACAGCACTGGCCTAGCATGTGCAGTGCAATGGAGAGGTAAAGGGGATACCATGTGTGGATACTGATGCTGGCTCGTAGCTAATGACTCTGGACAGTACAGTGCTGCAGACACCGTCTTCTGTGCGTGACATGGCTGTGCAGTCATGAACACAGAGTCGTGCAGTTGCAGCAGAAGACTTGCATATGACAGAGCCCATGAACATGACCTCAAGGAAGCAGTAGGAGCTCATGCGGCTACAGCCTTCCCCAAGGATCTATAGGCAAAGCAAGTTGCTTGAAGCAACTCACTGAGGCTCTACTCTTCCCTGAGGATTATAAACAAATTAAGGATGCTGGGGGAGGAGGAAACATTTTCTTCTCTAGTATAGCTAATGATAAGTTGCTTATGATCTTGTAGATCACTCCTCACCAATTAAATTTATCAGATCACCAAAAACAAAACAGAAAGATGCAAAGATAGAGGGGTCTGGTTGGAGGACGAAAGGTACCAGTGAGGGAGGAAGACAACAGAGCCCTGGGGGATGAATACAACCAAAACACAAAATACACTTTATATTCCCATGAATGACACTGCCATAACGAAGTCCGTTATGCATAATGTATGCTAATTCAAGTGAGTGTGAGACACTATGTAGCCTATAAAGTGAAAACTACTATGCCCTTCTATATGAAGAGATTGATTTAATCCATGCATTGATCTCGGGTGCATTTCTGATAGTTTGAACACAAAAAAACAAGCAATTTCAAATGCTCTCTTGGTGCTGGAGCGATGGCTCTGTGGCTATGAGCACATGCTGCTCTTGTGGAGGACCTTCCAAGGTCCCATGATGGCTCACAGCAATCCCTAACTCCATAGGATCCCACACGCTCTTCTGAGAGCACAGGAACCCACACGGTACACCTCCACACAGACGCAGACACCCACACACATAAATAAGTAAATCCAAGAGAAGTTATTTATTAAGCTTAGTATATTCTTAATAATTTATTATATTTCATAGCTATTTAAAGTGTTACTGCAAATTACAAAATAATTAAGACCATCATGAATAAAAAACAAATTTCATGTATAATTTATTCTCATTTCATATCCCTTCCTAAATACGTTTTCAGCAAATTTTGATCCTTTCTGATCACTTGTTGAGATGGTGTGTTCTATGTAGCCCTAGCTATTTGGGACTTGTGTAGATCAGGTTAACCTTTAACTCTCAAAAGTTCTACCTGCCTTTCCCTCATAGTGCTGGGATGAAAGTCATGTGCAACCATACCCAGCCTCTCATCACTCTTACTATTGTTTATATATATATATATATATATATATATATATATATATATATATATATATATGTATGTTTTTGCCTGCACGTGCACGTGCGTGTGTGTGTGTGTGTGTGTGTGTGTGTCCCATGTACATGTCTAGTATTCTCAGAGGCCAAAAGAGAGCATCAGTTCCCATGGAGCTATTACAGATAATTATATCATATGGCTGATAAAAATTAAACATGGGTCCATTGGAAGGATAGCAAGTGATCTTAACCACTTAGCTATCTCCTGACCCCCAAACATTCTTAATATTCTTGTTTCTATGAAGCCCATAGAAAGGCATAGCTTTCACGCCTCCAATGTCTACAGTACTTTGTACATAGGTATATTGTGGTTCAATTTTACATATACTATCTGATGCCTATATTACATTAGGACAAACGTAAATTTTGAAATTTTAATTTTATTGTAAGTTATAATTAGAGGTAGAGTTTAAGTCTCTTGTGTTCATATGGTCTTTTGGGGGAGGCAGAGATGGCCCTGAAGCCCAGAACGTGACTCTTAGGGGGACCCTTCCACTGAGCTGGCCCTGAAGCCCAGGACATGACTCTTAGGGGGACCCTTCCCTGGGGGAGGGGGAGTATGCCCATAGTTTACTTTCCCCCCATATATTATTTTATTATATTATTGTGGGTTTTTTTTTTTTTTTTTTTTTTTTTTGGTTTTATTTTATTTTGAGGCAAAGTCTCACTATATGGCTTTGACTGGCCTGGAACTGACTATATAGATCAAGCCGGCCTCAAACTCAGAAGTCCACCTGCTTCAACCTCAGGAGCACTGGAATTACAAAGCACGCACAATTATGCATGGCCTACCCCCATATTTTAAAGAAGACAAATACTATATTTAATTGTTATATATTGTCATAAGTTAGTAAGAAGCATTAAAAGGCATATTTTATTATCATTAAATGACAATTATAATAATCTCATTATACACAGGTGTTTCTTAGAGAAACACATTAATCTGTATAAAAATATGAGATCACCAAAAAAAATAAATAAATAACATTGAGTTTAAAAAAAATTACCTTCCCTGTTAGCCAAGAAATTTATTACCTGGAGGTCATTTTGAGGATTCCAATCAGAATCAAAAATGATGCATGTATCAGCCGCGGTTAGGTTGATGCCCAGACCACCAGCCCGGGTACACAGGAGGAAGACAAATCGATCTGAATCAGGCTTGCTAAATCGATCTATGGCTGCTTGCCGAAGATTTCCTCTGACTCTACCATCAATTCGCTCATATAGATATCTATTTAAATAAAAAGCAGTAAGTTTAAATGTTGAGTGTAGTGAAAACGGAGATAAAGCCTATCAAGGGCAAAGCCAGCTTCCCTGTGCCGGACGACATCTGGAATAAAATTTAAAAGCAGCAGCATCATAAATATTCTCTACATTTGAAACTCATGGTAACATAAAGATACAAATGCCTGCATTCCCAGATGCACACATTTTATGTTGCTAAAATCCCATTTGGAACCTGGGGACTGACTGTAGCTCAACGATAGAGCAGTTGCACAGCGATTTGTGTGGGAGAACAGAAACACTGATTTGATTTACACTGCTGCAAAAACAAACACAATAGAAGATTTGCATAATGAAGCACCACTCAGATCCTAGGCTGCTGATGTCACTTAATGACAACGTGGACAGGACTACTCTAGAAGCTATGAGCGTCCCCATGAAATCGGCTCAATTAATACCGCAGTGTCTGCGAGGACGAGCTGGAATGTCGTACAAGTCTCTAGAGTCATGGTGCAAGGCAACAATTTAAAACGTCTTCTATTCTTTCCCGTTTATCACTCAACTCTTTTGTTTGCTTTGACTTTTTGAGACAGGGTTTCTCTGTGTGGCTCTGGTTCTGGACCCAGAGATCTGCCTGCCTCTGCCGGCCAAGCGCTGGGATTAAAGGCGTGCCCCACTACCACCTGGCCAACATTCAACTTTTTAATGGCAAGACATATGCATATCATTTCAGAGGCGATCACAAGGACTTAAATGGTGTTTATTTCTTATACTTTTCTTTCTACATATGTTCTAGTGTTTCAGGATAAATCAGAGTATAACTCCTAGTGTTACTCATCATGCAAACAAACAAACAAACAAACACCAACCTGATGATTTTTCTATAAAATTCACCATTTGAAAACTGCAATTTATCTCCTTATAAGTTCTTTATACAAGGCAATCAAGAAAACGGAGAGATGCCCCCCTCCATGCCCCCAGTTAACAGCTCTGGCTGCTTTTTGAGAAGACCCTCCCCCGTCAGGTGGCTCACAAGTGCCTTTAATTCCAGGGCCAGGTGCATGACTCCCTCCGGTCTTCCTGGGCGCCTGCACACAGGTGGTACACGTAAATTCAGACACAGATGGATATGCATGAATAAGAAATAAATATTAAAAAGAAAATGTAAGAGTTTTTAAAGGCAATATTGTGACTTAATAATCTTATGTGGTAAACTTGAGAGCAGTACACATTTTAGAATGAGTTCATTTAAGTGGAAATATTGCCCAGAAATGCAAGACCTCAAATTCAAAGGACTGCAAAGGAGAAAACAAAGTCACAGTGGACCCTGGAAGGTTCTTTTCAGTTGGGGAAGTGCTTGCAATGTGCACGAAAGGACATGAGTTTCAATCCGCAGGATCTGCGTAAAAGTGACATCTGGGAATAGTGCCATGTGCTAGGAGGAGGCGACCGGAGGATCGTTGGGGCTAACAAGCTAAGCGTTCTAGACAATCAGTGAGGTTGCCCCCCAAACACACATGTCACACACATAACACACCCAGTACACAAAGTATCTACAATAACAATGAACTACATAATCGTGTAACATCAACTAATATGAACATTTACTTAAGTGATCAAAATCTTTCATATTAAAATCAACAGTTGAAGCCAGGTGGTGGTAGCACATGCCGTTGATCCTAGCACCCCAGACACAGGCAGATCTCTGAGTTTGAGGTCAGCCTGGTCTATAGAGTGAGTTTCAGGACTGCCAGGCCTAAACAGAATCCTTGTCTCAAAACAAACAAACAGACAAACAAACAAAAATGATGAAATAAATAAATAAATAAATAAAATCAACAGCTGAAATGTCTGATTTCCTCTTATAATATACTAATATGAAATTGAATCTCTAATATTCTCACAGACTATCCTATATATGCTATATTTGTTTACATAAATACTGATTAAGTTAAATTCAATGTGTATATTGTCATGAACCAAAAACTGAAACAGAATAACAAATCCATATTAAGCAAACCAGAAAAGATTAAAGTATAAGCAAGTCCTAATTATTTCAATGAAATAAAACTGAAATAAAAACATTGCCCCCAAAGCTTATGAACCACACAGCATGCCTTTGCACCTTTTGTGGATGAGATAGTCTTCCAGGATGTCGAGGCAGCGGACCATCTGGGAGAAGATGAGCACTTTGTGGCCCCCTGCTTTCATTCTGGGAAGCAACTTATCGATGAGGACCAGTTTACCAGCAGATTGGATCATTGCTTGCAGATGAAAATCAGAGGCAGATGGATTGTATGTATCTCTAAATTCTCCAAGGATTTTCTCCTCAGCACCTGTTCAAGAAGGAAGCCATGAAAAGATCCATAAAAGCTGGCCGGCCGTTTCCAGCTGCTGTAGGTTAAGTCAGAGCTGGGATTCTTCTGACTTGTTCGATGCACAACTTTCCAGTGCAACTGCTTTGCTTTTATTAGGATTATTTAATATGTATCTAACCCTCCACTGACACGACACTGTTAATTTCACGAAGATATAGATAATGTCTTAAGCATCTTTTAAAGCGTATATAGATTAGTGTCTGCTAACGAGGCTTCTACGAAGGAATAACAGAACCACAGGTCTGCAGGGCACAGATTCTCAGGGAAGCTGAAGGAGGAAGAAGGCTGGGAGTCTGATCCCAGACAGGCACTACCAGGAAGACCTTCCCATGTCCTCTGACCTGACCCCAAACTACCCCAAAACCTATCAAAAGAAACAAGAAAACCCCAAAAAACCAAAATAAAAGAAAACAACTGCAGCTCTAAAGCAAAGAAAAAATACATAAACCTTGAAACATGCATGTATTTTTTAAACAAATGGTTAATATTTTTTTTAAAAAATCTTAATTTCGGGTATAACCAAAGGATGATTATAATTGATCTGGATGTGAATGTTAGCCACTAAAATAAGGAAACAGGGAAATATCATGAAGGAAGCCCTGTTAGGTCCTTGTTACACTTCCGAGACTCTAGACAAGAATCAAGGAGCTGTCTGTTCTTTCCCCAACCTTTCTAGCCACAGCAGTATGAGGATTCCACAACGTTGTCAGTCATCTAGGATAAACAAACGACAGAGTGACTTGAACACTTAACCTAGTGACTTGGTGTGTGCAAAGTGGGCAGAGTCACACTGCCTCTGATGCTGAGATGCTTGTAAGCCCTCAGAACATCCTAAGCAAGCAACAGCGGGAGCCGCGACGGGGATCTCTGCCTCTGTTGGTGACTGCTGGAAAGGGAGATGTCTGTGGTGGTTCCTTTTAGCTACCTTTGATAAGATATGGATGATTGCAGCATTTCCTGAGCTCCATCATGGTATTGACCAAGTTAGGTACATTAGTTTGTCCAGCTCCTTTGGATAAAAATGAGAAGTTCTTCTCTAAAATAGCCCTATAGTATTTCTTTTGAATGTTGGTAAGCTCTACTTCAATAATAGTCTCTTCCTTGGGTGCCAATTTCTTCTCCACGTCTTCTTTTAATCGTCTCAGCATCATTGGTTTAAGGATAGCCTGAAGTTTCTGTACCTGAGTATGAGAGAAATATCACATATGCATCTAATTATCAGAGAAAGTACAATAAGAGATTTGTATTTATTTACAAAAACCAATAGAGCACCTGTTCCTCTGTTTTCAGATCTCCAAACTCTTGCATGAATGTTGATTCAGATGGAAACCTTAAGGGTTCAAGAAAGTGAAGAAGGCTGAACAGTTCCTCGACTGTATTTTGGAGAGGAGTGCCAGTCAAGAGCACCTTGTGTTCCTACAGAAAACAAGAACAACTAAGTAAATGCCTTGGGATTAAAGTGAAATGGAAGCTGACATAGGTTATCCCACCTTGACTCCAATACAAGCAAGTAGTTTCTGACCCTACTATCCACAAGTTGATTCAAATGTAACAATATTCCCATGATATTCAGTAAATCAAAAAAAATTTTTTTATCAATCTTGCAACTTACCACTGTCTATTTTATTTTTTTTCTTATTTGTGGTTGTGAAAGTTCTAAACATTTGAAGAACCATATTTTAAGTGCTTCAAAGAACAAAACAGTTATCTGTCTCTTTGTACTCAATCATCAAAGGAAGTTCACTTTTGAAAACTAGATAATGATATTCATTTCTTCACAGAAAAGCAAACTGTTGAGTCACTGAGGTTTTATAATCTAGATAAGTAAATGGCTGAATATATTTCTGGTTATAGAACTCCATCAAAATTTAAGAGAAAATAAGAATTTTAATAACATACTAATGTTATTTGATAACAATCCCCAAAATATATTTTCATATCTCTATATACCTAAATAATATCTATCTGATGAGAATTGGTCTAAAAAAAACCCAAATAACTGTAATATTGGAGTGAGGGGTTGAGCTGGAGTCCACACACATAAGTAAAAGAGACTCTAATTTTTATTGGATGTCATTATGCTGATTTGCTCTAGGTTTTTTTTGTTTTGTTTTTTGTTTTTTTGTTTTGTTTTTTGTTTTTGTTCTCTCTCTCATTTTTTTATTTGCTCTAGTATTGATGCACTAATTATGTGACAGGACATTTTTTAAAAGGTTACATACATTTGCATTTAAAGAAGCAAACATGCAAATAGTAATATGATCTTAAGAACCTCTACTGTTATTTAGAGCAAACACCATGAACATATAGAGTTGGGTTTTCAGGTTGGTGAGCTGGCTCAGGGAGTGAAGATGTTTGAAGCCTATCTGGACAGCCTGAGCAGTCCCTAGAATCCACGTGATGGAAGGAGAGAACTAACACGTCCAGGTTGTCCTCTGATTCTATGTCATGGAGAAAGAGAGGCTCAGTTTTCTATCATAAAAGACATAAGAAGTTTGGTGAAATGACTTCCTCTTAAATTATTTCCTTTATTTTTTGAGATAAAGTAATAACTATACCATTTCCCCATTCTTTTCCTCTCTCAATGCTCTTCTTCAAATCCATGGCCAATTTTTTCATTATACAACTTACTTGTTCTATATAATGCTACTTGTATGCATGTTTTCTGAGCTGACCACTTGGTACAGGAGAACCAATAGCTGTGCTCTTCCCTGCGAAAGGCCATTTCTCCCACCCTCCCCACTCTCCGGTTGCCTGTAATTATTCATGTATGGTTGAGGCTGGGGTCCTTCCCCATCTGCTTTAACATGCCCATTGTTGTTCTTGTTCAGCTCATGTTTAAGGGGTCGTGTTGGTATGGCTGTTCAGGTGTAGCTTCTCATGTTACTAGGAGACACAATCTTAAAACCATTCCCCTGTTCCTCTGGCTCTTACAGGCTTTCCAAACCCTCTTCCACACTGATCTCTAAGCCTCAGATTCAGGACTACTGTAGATGTATGTCTGTTGGGGCTCTACAACTCTGCATTTTGAAAGGTTATGGTTTTCTGTAATGGTCTCCATCTGTTGCAAAGAGATGTTTCCTTGATGTAGCATGAGAAATGGCTTTTTATAAAGAAATTCAAGGTTTGAAAATTTGTGACCTTATTTTCGTTTCAATGGTAGATATCTACGGGTTTCATCTTTTGATTTTTATTTTATGTGTGTGGGTATTTGCCTGAATGTATGTGCACCAAATGCAGCAGTACAGAGGCTACAACAGGAGGTAGGACGCCCCAGAGCTAGAGCTGGTGATGGCTGTGAGCCCATGTGGATACTGCTAACTAAACAGGCTTCTCTGCAGAAGCAACAAGTGCTCTTACCTGTTGATCCATCTCTCCAGGCCCTCTTCTTTTAATTTTATAAATAATTAAATCTGATCTTAGAGAGTGGTATAGCTTTACAACAAATGCTAATTAAGGCCAAATAAGCAAAATATGCTATCAATTAGCAAGATAGGATTTAAAATATCAGTTCTATAAAAATGTAAAACAAGTTTTAGCATTAGTTTTGAATCTCCATGTCCTTTACTACCTAGTTAGGAAACTAAGACAAAACGATCCTTTAAGTTACTTACCAGATTCATGAGTTTCAAACCCTCCAGGAGTTTACAATTTTTATTTTTTAACCTGTGTGCTTCATCAATAATCACGCACCGCCACTCAATTGCATTAAGTTCTCCACAGCCCCCAAGAATCATTTCAAAGGTAGTGATGATGGCTTGGAATCGGTACGCCCCTCGGATGATGCGCCCCTAGGAGTCACCAAACACAGTGTGCAGGGAGAAGGCCTTAATTCCACCTTTTATTACAGTATAAAAGTAGATGTGTTATAAGCCATTTCTCACTGATATTTTTACATACACAGACACTTAAAAATTCATTATTAGAAATATATCATATAGCTGTTCAATAACACTGCCAAAAACATCATCCCCGTGAGGCTGGCAGGAGGAGAGCTTAGTTGGTAAAGGGCTTTTTCTGTAAACCTCAGAAAGAACCTCAGTTCGATTCCTAAAGGCCACATAAAAAGCCAGCTCAGTGTGGTCTCATCGGGCAGGGGGAGTTAGGAGGGGCCTGGGGACAGAAGACCAAGCAGTCCAGCCTAAGTGAGCTCCAGGACAAAGACAAACCTTATCCTCAAAGGTGAATGGAGTTGCTGAGGATGAGCCCAGGGTCACCCCCCCGCCCCTCCCCCCACCCCTCTCTCTCTCTCTCTCTCTCTCTCTCTCTCTCTCTCTCTCTCTCTCTCTCTCTCACACACACACACACACACACACACACAGCATGACTACACACGTGTATTATTTAAACACAAGTGTATCTTAGAAAAATGTCCCAAGAAAAGAATTGAGGCCAGGTGTGGTGGCAGACATCTTTAACCCCAACACCAAGAACATAGAAGCAGGCAGATCTCTGTGGGTTAGAAGCCATACAAGTCTGCATAATGAGTTTCAGACCATGCAGGGCTGCATAATAAGACTGTTTCAGAGGTAAAAAGGGGTGAGGAGAGAATAAGCCAGTTTTAAATATGATCATTATAAAATCTGGCCAAGGAGATTTTAGTACTAATATTTAGTATTTATATCTATGAATTCATATTTACAAAAGCAAACAAATGAGTATCATAATAGCTGTGTAAATAATTTATTCAGAGAATAGTTATTGAGTATCTATGTGCTGGTCTTGTTTCAGATGCTGGAGGTATAAAGGGAAGTAAACTGCTCTACTGTCATCATAAGGTTATATTGCATACTGGTTTTTTTTTTGTTTTTTGTTTTTTTAAGGACAAAGCAATAAATGAAAGAAAGGATATTTAGGAGCTACTGAGAGCCAGCCAGACAATAAACCTGATGCAATTTAATGCTGTCTGGATTGTGTTTACTGATTTTGCTTTTATTTCTAAATAAAAACTTCTTTATCAGAAAAATCATATTAACATTCAAGACTACAACTTAGAATTTTCCAGTTTGTTCTCTCTGTCTGTGTCTGTCTCTGTCTCATTATCTCTTATGCTATAATGAGGTAATCATGCTATGCAGAGGCTTGACTGTGGATTTCTACCCCTGGCAGCCCACGAACCAAATAAAACAACAACAACGCTAACATCAATATACATTGAACATGAGAGAACCTTAGGTTTACTTCTGTATGCATTTACTGTCTTCCTAGTCACTGAAGAGTCGGTGTTAAAAGAGGATAGTGCAGGAACAAGAGGGTGCAAAGACAGTTATATCAAGAAATAATGTATATTTAAGAGGAGCTAAAAATAAAAATAAATTATTTGAGTTAGGAAACTATAGACTATATTGAACTTACACATTTTTACAAATTAATATTCTGTGCTATAGTAAACTAGAAATATTAAACTGGCTCTAGTTGCTGTTTTCCAGCTACTAAATTTTATCACAATATAAATACAAATGAGCTTCAAGCATGTAATTAAAATCTGTATCAAAATTGCAAATTGTTGATATGCAATACAACTGCATTCAGGCACATTCTTTTAAAAAAGGAAACAAAATCAGTAATAGCACACCTGAGAATCCCTGAAGAACATCTCATATTGCTGTATCATCTGTCTGCTAATCAGGCTCCCGTGATAAACGACAACATTAATATCAGTCCAGGTACGGAATTCTCTTTCCCAGTTTGCAATGGTAGAAAGCGGTGCAATGATCAGGAAAGGTCCTCTTATCCCAGTCAGAAGGATTTCGTAGAGGAATGTAATTGATTGAATGGTTTTGCCAAGACCCATTTCATCTGCTAAAATGCAGTTTCGTCTGAAATAAATAAATATATTATCCATGCATACACACATCAGGCTTTTCAGAATACTGTTGTTTTAAAAAGATAAATATCCATAAATAAGCAAAGACCCAATGAAAATACTTGCATTTATAAAAACATGCAAAGTTGTTGAAATGCAGAGTAAGCTCAAATTATAATTTTACTATAACCTGGTAAAGGAACACTAAAGATTTTTATAGCTTCAAATGAAGATACTGCCTAGTAGGTGCCTGATTTTAACAGTGAAAAGGCAAGAGTGAGGAATGTCAACTATTCAGTAAGCATTCATTAAATACCTTCCATTATCTCAGGACAGTGTGAGAAGATGGATACAAAAGAAACAGAGCATGCTCTCTGCCTCCCAGGGGCTTGTGTCTATTAGAGAAGCAGACATGCAAACACAAAAATAAGTAGCTATGCAATGTGCCACTGTGGAAGAATGATTTTCTGGCATTCACCCGTGGCTTTGTATTAGAAGAGCCTACAGAACTTGAAGAACAAACAAACAGTAAATAAAATTACCAGAAATTAGGTCTTTGCTCCATACATTCTGATCTAGTATATATGGAAAAAGATCTAAGGAATTACATTTTTAAAAATCAATTCCACAGATGATTTTTTTATGTGGCCAGTGAAGAATAAACAGAGCAACTGTTCTTATGGAAAACTAGAGGAAAACAATAATAAGTAGTAAACTGAAGGCTTCAGGTCAATACATATATGTATTCTCATATATATATATATATATATATATATATATATATATATATATGAATGAACTAGGGGACTAAAGTTGCTTAAAGGAAAGAAGGGAAGAGGGATCAGTGAGGCAAGTCAGAGATTAGATAGACATTCTGTTACACAAAGTCAGGTACTAAAAATCATATAAAAATACAACGAGATTAGCTCGGCGTTTTAAGTTTGACTTCAGTGCTATGACAGGTAGAAAGCAAGGAGTGGATGACTAGAAGTCTGAGCACTAACTGGAAAGGTATAGTAATACTGGGGAGAAAGGCCAGGCACAGGCACTAAAGTTGTTAAGAAAGCAGAGCTTGCCAGAGTCACGATGACTTGCCCTGGTCACCAACTACATGTATGGGCTAGCAGTCAGACCTTAGTTTGGCTGAGTAAATGGATTATGTCATTAACCATATGGGAAATGCTGGAAAGAAAAAGGTTGATATGTTGAAGATAGAAAGTAAGGTTAGTTTTAAATCTTTGATGCATCTAAAGAAACTTCTGAATCACATACTCAGGCAGCTAACGACAAAAATAAATACGGAACCCTAACTCAAGGCCTTAAGAATAAAGGTATGGAGACATAACAATATTGGCTAGTTTAAAGAAGAGTGAGCAGGCTGCTGAGATAGCTAAGGAGGAAAAGTACGGAGTCTAATAAGTGAATTAAAGATAGAATCTGGGGCAAGAGGAAAAAAGGAACAGCTAAAATCTAGGAGAGAAGGAACCAGAAAATGGTTGAAAGTCATCACAGAGATGCTAAAGATTTTGGAGAGAATCATGCTGTAGAAGATGTTGGGAATAAGAATGGAAAGAAAGTTTAAAGGAAGAAACAGCAATTTGTATATATCCAACTCAGGAGAGATGAACTGAAGACTAAGAATATTCCATGAAAGCTAAGATATTCCATTAACTGGGAAATAAGAACTTAAGAAAAGCAACAGAAACAAAGTCCAAAGCTCTATACAGAGATGCATGCATGTAATCCCGATGAGACTAACACAAAAGGACTGCCATGAGTTTGAGGCTAGCCTGGTCTACACAGTGAGTTCTATACCAAGATGGGCTAGAGAGTGAACATACAACAGAAATCTAGACTAACAGATTGAAAAGAAAACAGGGATGGGAGGGAAAGGGAGCTCAAGCTTTGCAGAAAAGGCAGTCAAAAAACTCACACTTTTCTATTGCACTTTTATAAATAAACACCCAAATTGTTCATAGATTTAGACCAAGAAGTCTTTCAGCATGGCCTGAAGGTATAAGAGAGGAGAGCTGACCCAAGACTGGACACAGCCAGTGGAGTTGAGGCAGCATGATTGAGTTGAGCGTGGTTGTACAGGAGGTTAGTGCTACGAATCTGGAGAAGTGCTAGGAGGAGCAGGCCTGAAGGCAGCCAGGCGTTTGAGAAGGCGAAGCCCACTGCCTCTGGTTTCTTTATGAAGCAGTCATACAGAGAAACCTGGACAGAGTTATGTAAGGGTGAGAGGAAAACGGAGAAAATGTAAACCAGGTAATACAAAAGTCCAAAGGGCACTAAAGAGAGAAGACAATTTCTGAAGTGTATTATTCTTTTACCTGGATGATTCCCTTGAAGGAAATAATGATTAATACTTATAAAGCATAAGTCAGAGAACACGGCACAGCTAGCAGGGCATTCTCACTCCTGATGAAGCCACATAACTCCTCAGAAGAGTGGTAAGAGAGTTCAAACAGCAAAAAGATGCATTCTCAAAACGAGTGATGCTCAGTTCTCACTATTGTGTCCAGGAGCCTTCCTTTGGGGTTTGTACACACCGCTGTACGCACACTTCATTTGGGGTTTGTATACTGGCTGTACGCACACTTCATTTGGGGTTTGTACACTGGCTGTACGCACACTTCATTTGGGGTTTGTA
>BDUI01000028.1:1277913-1295606 GCA_002335545.1 Apodemus speciosus
ACGCACACTTCATTTGGGGTTTGTACACTGGCTGTACGCACACTTCATTTGGGGTTTGTACACTGGCTGTACGCACACTTCATTTGGGGTTTGTACACACCGCTAGGCACACACTTCACCCTCATTGTGGCACCACCATTTAACTCCTGGGAAAATATCTTTACCTCAATAAATCACTTGAGATATGTTGTATAAGGCATTTTGAACAACTTAGAAAATGAACAATAGCCAAGGGAAATTATTGTTATATTCCCATAATTTTATGTTCAATTAATTATCTGCTTACAGTCTATRTCATTTGAAATTTAATATTTAATAATATTAAATATTCTACCTAATTTCTACAGGTGTTAACATACAGCTCAACAGATATAATTCTTGACATAAATTGCCAGTTGAAAAGCTAAAACACAGTGAGTATTTTGGGACTATAAGAAAGTTATTTCAAATTTAACTATTAATTACAAACATGTGAGTGATAAATACTTACAGTAAGCAAAGGTAAAACTGGCATCCAAAATTATAGTTCACATTATTTTCCTGGGGTATCATTGTTTTAAATAATAAAGACTTCCTGGCACTAACAGTATAGCAATGTAAATACCAATTTTTATTAACAGATTTTGGAATATACAAAAAGTGAATATAGCAAAATCTTTTCTTACAATATACTACATACCTATTATACCAATTGAACAAGAGCCAGTTGAGTCCTTCTAGTTGATATTCCCTGAGTTGATTGCCATTTTTATATTCCCTGGATTGATCTATCTTCTTCCAAATATTAGAGGGAGGACGATCCTTTGTGAATAAAAATAAAATGAATGATGCATTTCAGATGCTTATCTTCCATACAACTAAGTCTTGACAAGCAACCTTGCTTCTAAAAGAACCTAGAACTGATGCATACAGTATGTGATGAAATTTTATCTAATATTTAAAAATCAAGTTAATTCTGCTTAAACTCTTCCAGAGAATGTAACAGTAAGACTCACACAACTCATTCTGTGACTCCCTGATGCTAAAACCGGGTGCTATGACATGAAAAGGGACCACATTCTGATATTCTTCATGAACAGGTATTTAAATTTTCTTAGCAGAATTTTCACTACATGAACAAAGTTTAAAAAGGGACATATTACTGTCTCATCGCTCTTGCCTCTTGGCACTCTCACCTCTCCCCCCTCTTGGGCTCTCCTCCCCTCCCCCCTCTCTCCATGTGGTCATGGGCGGCCTCCACTCCTCCACTTCTCTACTATCTCTCTCTGTCTCTCTCTGTCTCTCTCTCTCTGTCTCTCTCTCTCTCTCTCTCTCTCTGCCTCCACTTCCCATTAACTCCCATCCTCTGCCCTGAATAAACTCTATTCTATACCAAAAAAAAAGGGGGGGGGGACATATTATAAGCAGGGTTTTTACAAGGAATAGTCACTCAGGCTTAAAGTTTTAAATTAAACGGATTAAGAAAACAAAAGGAAATAAAGAGAATTTTAGTAGGTATAGAACAAGGCAGCTGAAAAAGCAAATGTTCTTTGGTAACAAAAACTATTATCAGCACCGTGCTGCAGGCTCAGGTGAGCATCACCAAGCAAGGGAAGAAAAGGTCATCCAGAGGGAAATTACAGAATTCAGCTGACTCCTGGCCCAGGAAAGCCAGGCAAGGGCTCCCTCACAGGCCTGCACTGCCAAGCTGTGCGTGTAGGGCCTCAGCTGCCGTGTGTGAGCAGAGCGAAGAGGAGTGCAGACTGCAGAGAATAACGAGCAGGCCCCGGGGTAGGCTTAGACTTCCACAGTACAGGCAATGGAAGCGATATTCCAGCCGTAGCTCCTCTATCTACAATACGGAAATAGCACAGGTAATCTAAGTAAGCCACACCATAAAAACATTTAAGTTAAGAGGAAATGAAGCTAGTATGGAAACAGATGAACTGTATACTTAAGAGTGATAACTTGCCTAGAGAAAAAATAGACTTGGTTTGAATTTTTCATTTAATGGAGAATTAGGAATGTTAGAGAAGAAATTGAGAGTAAAATTTATATGAATGATCTGACAGAGACAACAGGAGACAAACTCAGACAGGGAGAACTGGGAGGTTTGTTTCATTTTGTTTTGTTTTTCAAGACAGGGTTTCTCTGTGTGGTCATGCCTGTTTGGGAAGTCACTCTGTAGACCAGGCTGTCCCTGAATTCAGAGATCTACTTTCCTCTGTCTCCCAAATGCTGAGCCTAAAGGTGCCACCACCACCCAGCCAGGGTGAATTGTTAACTGGAACATCTTGGTGAGAACGGAATTTGTAAAGAGATTCTTAATGAATTCTTAAGTGTACATTTACTCAAATAAATTACATTTCTAATTTCTCAAAAACTATGCAAGGACTTAATATTTAGCGAAGCATTATATATAATAGAAAAAACACAACTATGCATCAGTAGAGAAAAGCTAAATTAGTTACATGGGGTACTATGTAGCAATTTAAAAGAATACTGTATCAGTTTTACACCAAGGACTGTATTAACTTAAAGTCGGGGCTGTGGATCTAAGAAATAAGTGTGTGCTTAGATACAAAAAGCCTTGGTTGTGAATCCATATATGCCACAAACCCAAATCCTGAAGAAAACCTTCAACCTGCTAAATTCAAAGTGCTAAGATCTTAAGAGCTGTCAAGAAGGCTCTCACCAAGTGTCTTGTGTCAGGCCGGGAAGCTTGCAGCTGTTCGAACTCTTCAATTTTTGCAAGATCTACATCTTCTTTTAATTCCCAGGTGCTATCTTCATATGGCAGTGAACACCACTTTACCAAGTAGTAAATAACAGACTAAAAAAGAAATCGTTTTTCATTTTGCCACTTGGAAAGAAGTAGTTTAATTAGTAAATGTTTATAAAATAACTTGAAAAATAAAAACAAATGAACCATTTTTTACAAAGATTGTATGTGTATGTTTGGGTGCCTGCACGTGCATATGTGTAACATGTGCATGCCAGGTGCCTCCAGGTGTCAGAAGAGGTGCCAGATGCTTTGACACTGGAGTTAGGCGGTACTGAGGCACCACATGCGCCGGGAACTGACCCTAGTCTTCTAAAGTGAGGCGTAGGYCTTAGATTTTGTTGTTGTTGTTGCTGTTGTTGTTGTTTTAACAAGTGTACTAGGTTTGAATATTTAGAAATTTTAAGGCACAGGTGTTAGCAGCTGCTGTGTGGGTGTGGGGGCTGAACCAGGGTCCACTGCAAGAGCAGCCAGTGCTCTTACCTACCAGCCTTATCTCCAGGCCTTAGAACCATTTCTCCCCAGTTTTTATTTATTCTAATGTACATGTTTGCCTGCAGGAATGTCTGTGTACTATGTGTATGCCTGGTGCCCTTGGCGGCCAGAAGATGTTACAGACGGGGGAGCCACAACTGCCAAGGGGGTGCTGGGAATTGAACTCCATCCCCTTAGAGACTAATTTTACTAAGTAATTACCTCACCAGTATCCTTATCTTCACAAAAAGAAACTTCCAATATTCTGTCTACTTCAACGTAGTCAGGGTTGAAGGGTTCTTCTTCCATCTAAAATTAAAAAGCAAATTTTATGGTATCTTATCTGACAAAAAAATGGAAAGACATAAATAAAAGCAAATACATCTGTTTACCTGCAATTACATTTACAATACAGAATATGCTTCCAATTTAATTTCCAAATGCTATAAAGGATATTATGAACCATCATGTTGTAAGAAACACAAGCAAACTAATAGGACTTAAAATACTACTGTATTCCTGATATGTAACCTACTCTAGCAGATTTGTTTAAAGCTCTAAATGGAGCCAGTGCATCTTCCCTTTGCAACTCTGTACGGCAGTAAGACATGAAGACCACAACTCCACATGCTGTTTCCTATGGAGCTGTCACCCCATCACACTGTCCACCTCAGGCATGGCCTTGTCTTCCTGTGCCCTTGTCCTGCTGAACACCAACACTGACGGGGTGCTCCACACTCAGATGCACTTGCTTCTCTTCCACCTCTGAGTTTTCTTCCTTCTCTAACTGGATAAATGGAAGCACCTTGCTTTCTCTGCTCCACACTCAGTTACAAGAACAGAAGTAACGTGAGATTTCTTTTCCTTCCTTCACCCCATGATAGCTAATACATCAGCAATTTGGAACCAGGCATAGTGGTGCATGGCTTTTATCCTATCCCTTGGGGGTGGGGAAAGGGATAGGATAAATCCCTGAGGGGATCTCTCAGTTCAAGGCCAGCTTGGTCCAGTTAGAGAGTTCCAGGACAGCCAGTACTACACAGAGAAACCCCATCTTAAAAAAACAAAATAGAGGGCTGGAGAGCTAGCTAGCTCAGTGGTTAAGGGCACTGCCCGCTCTTCCAGAGGAAGAGGTTCAGTTCCCGGCACCCACAGGACTGCTCAGAATTGTCCGTAATTCCAGCTCTAGATCTAACACGCTCACACAGGCATACATACAGGCAAAACCCCACTGCTCATTAAATAAATAAAATAAATATTAACAATGAATCAATAAATCAGCAATTTATACATTCTGTGTGAGACTGCATCTGTGTGTGCACACATGTACATGTGTAATGTACAAAACTGGATTTTACTATATTGCCCTAACCGAGTTCAAACTCATGATCTTCTTAAAACAACAGGTATTACTATTACATGCCCATGTGTTGGGTTTTGCATAAATTCTGTAGATGTGTATGTGGTGCCAGAGAGAAAACTCAGGGCCTTTGACATGCAGCACACATACTCCACCACTGAAGGGATGCATTTCTCTGTTTCTTTTTTTTTTTTTTTTTTTTTTTTTTTTTTTTTTTTTTTTTTTTTATTTTTGTAGACAGGGTTTCTCTGTGTAGCCCTAATTGTCCTGAAACTTTCTTTGTAGACCAAGCTGGACTCAAACTGAAGAGATCTCCCTGCCTCTGCTTCCTGAGGGCTGGGACTAAAGGTGAGCACCACTATCACATGGGTATAGTCTCTCCTTTAAAAGCTAATTCAAATTGGGACCTTCTTTCTCATCCTCACAGTGTCACTTATATGAATCCTTTAAAGATTTATTGATTTTCCTTTGTATGTCTGAGTCTTTTGCTTGCATATGTATATATATATATATATGTGTGTGTGTGTGTGTGTGTGTGTGTGTGTGTGTGTGTGTGTATATACATAGTGCCTGGTGCCTGTAAGTACAGAGGGGGGAGTCAGATCCCAGAAACTTGAGTTAAGGATAGTCATGAAATCATGTGGGTTCCAGGACCAGACCTGGATCTTCTGCAAGAACAATGAGTGCTCTGAATGGGCGAGCCATCTCTCTAGCTCCTGAGGTGGAATGAATGCCACAGTCCCTTCTACAGAGCCCCTGAACTACTGCCTTAATTTCTTAAATGTCCCCAAAGCACATAGTCTTTCTCAAGGACGAATTTCATAGATTGCCCCTTGCTTGAAATCCTTCTCTTATATTTGTGGATTAGGTCCATATTTATTTTGGGGAAATAACAGAATTCTTCCTGTTCAAGAAGCATCATTTCCTGAAGTGTAACACAACTTTAACCCAGATTTCATGCACCAGAGGACAGCACAATATTTTCAGAGAATGTGAAGCACTCCATATTCTGTCATAGGTTCATAATTTTACCCTTAGCTTCTCTCTGCTGACTAAACTGCTGCTTTCTTTCACCTGCTTGAGCAATTCCTACACATCCTTGAAAGCCAGGTCTCCACTGTCAGCTTCGCTTAAATTGCCTGTCAGCTGTATGCTGTATGCTATGTCTTAATTGAACACCAAATCACTCTTGATATTGTATTTATCTGATAACAATGTGCATAACCCAACATTGGTATTTTCAGAATGAAAAAAAAGGAAAAGAAAAGGTGGTAACTATTTTTTGATGGTGGATATATCCATTTGACATGATTCATGATGTTTACATATAACTAAAAATCAAATTGTGGACACAAAGTACATGCAATCTTTGTTGAATATAGTTCAATGATAAAAAGAAATTTCAGTGCTTAAAAGAAAAAAAATCACATAGGTCTTATTTACGATACACCTGAGTAAGGTGAGAAAAAATATCTTTTGTGAAAACCAAAATGATACTCAAGTACTCATAAGACAGGCAGTCACTGGAATTTCCAACCTGCACAAGTCAGAGACTCTGGAGGAACAGGAAGAACTCCCAGCACCTGAAGTGTTACATTTCTTCAGAGTAACCAATTGTTAGATAATCTTAATGATTGCAAACTGGAGTGATATATCTAGGTGCAGTGGCTAACAAAAACTCCAGAACTCTCGAGGGCGAAGTCAAGACACGTGGCTGGCCTGCCTGGTCTACGAAGCAAGCGCCAAGTTAGCCAGGACTACATAGGACAAATCTGACAGGTACCAGCTTTCACCAATGATCAAGCCACCTCCTGGCCAGAAAAACATGGAACAAATACCTCCCATCACAATTAATATGATCTGTGAAGAAGGAAGAGCAGCCATTCCTGTGGCTTTGATTTAGATGTCAAGAGTAACCAAGTGTGGTAGCACACCTTTGATCCTGCACTCAGGAGGCAGAGGCAGGCACATCTATGAGTTCAAGGCCAACCTGGTCTACAAAGTAAGTTCCAGGATAGCCAGAGCTACATAGAGGAACTCGTCTTGGAAAACAAAAACAAAAACAAAAACAAAAACAAAAACAAAAACAAAGATAAAGATATGGGAAAAAAGTCCAAGACAGAAAAACAAACCCAAATTAAAGGAAACATAACAACTAAAACTAACATGCAGCATTGAACTCTGGGAAATTTCTGCTATAAAAATTCTGGTACAATGAGTCCTGAAATACAAATAAAGCCTATTGATAAAATAATAATTGTACAATATATTCAAATGTGTTAGAAAAAATTGCATGTATGATATTTTAAAAGTTGAGACAATGGCTAGAATTAAAGTAAATAGGGTAAATAAAAAAAATCCAGTTAAAATGAATATGAAAATTTGTTGTGATATTTTAATAACTATTTTATTCAAGATTAAGTTTAAACTGAAACAAAGTTAAAAGAAGAAAAAAATCACAGAACTACAAGGTAGTAGTATGCAAAGGGGCAGGGTGACCACACCAAGTTCAAGGCTATCCTGATCTACTCATAAGCCAGTGAGTTATAAGTGAGCTCCAGGCGAGCTGGGGCAACATAGTGAAACCTGACCAAAAATAAGTATATCAGAGAGCCGGGAAAGAACAAGAGAAGGCCATGAGGCCATCCGGTGAGGCCTAGGCTTGAGCAGCCATTTTCAACGCTTACACTTACACCAAGGCTCATGACAAACACGGGATATGTTTCATATTCTAAAGATTAAGCTTCCCATTATTTGCTACTTCCATTACTTAGAGAGCACACTGAAAAATAATACCTTGTGATATTAATAGATCCACATTGAACTATAATCAACAAAACACATGCTCCTTCAAAGTCACAAGCATTAATTGCCATTGAATTATCAGCACTTTTGTATTATCTTTTAAAAGACAGCATTCACTAGAGAGCCATGGCTAGCCTGGAACTGTTATGGAGACCAGGCTGGCCACAACTTGCAGAGAGAGATCTGCCACTGCTTCCTAAGATTAAACACATGCACCACTATTCCTGCCTATTAGAATTCTTATTTCCGGAGTTGTCAAGGTAATTAGGAAAGAGAAAAATACTATATGATTTTATAAATTATAGGTACTTATTCCCTTTCTGTTTTGAGCTCTTCAGGTGTTACTATTTGTATACATGACAACTGATCTTGTGGTCACTCTGCCAGATATATACATTGATGACTTCACTTTATGGCTTTACATTTTTACCTTAGTTAAATCAGTACAGTGACCAGTTGATAACACATTAACTATTAACATTAGTAATGTAAAAAAGTAGTGTTTTTCTCTGTCATTCTGAGACTAGAACTCAGGGTTTTGTGTATGCTATGCAAATATTCTACCACTGAACCATATTCCTAGCACCATCCTTAAAATCTCAATGAATAATACCAAATGCAGTAAAGTTTTCTTCCTTACGTCTGCCAAAAAATGTGCCCTCTGTGCTTGTCTTATCTTGAATCGCTTGATTTTCTGCTGGATCCTTTTATCTTTCAAGAGCTGCTGTTCCGTGGCCCATTCACAGTGGAGATAAGAGCTAAAAATTTTAGAAAAATAATACATTAGAATGATATAGAAACTATGTTTCTTCAAATGTATTTTTAATTATAATAGCCAATATAAAAATATTAGCTTTCATTTTACATATAGGTAATCATGTCATTCAATTTTAATAGATTTCATAAGACTTCTAAAACAGCCATTTTTGAGCCCGGAATGCTAAAGAAATTATAGCTAAGGAGTCATGGTTTGTCTCCATGGTTTGATAAGCTGATCAGAAGCTATTTCTACAACATGACTTAATTTTTATTATACTGATTTTTGTCATGAACAAAGTTATATGCATTAAAACTCACACAATTTTCTTTGAGTTAATCAATGTATGAAGAAAAGCTGGAAACTATACAAAAGGAATACATTTTCTTACAACTGTCACTCCACTGAATTAACCAAGGTAAAAATGTAAAGCCTTTAAGTCAAGTCATCAATGTATACATCTGGCATAGCAACTGAAAGATCAATTGTCATATATACACATAATAATACCTGAAGAGCTCAAAACAGAAAGGAGATGAGTACCTATAATTTATAAAATCATATTTTATAATATTCTTGCATGTTCATATAATTTCAAATATTCAGTCTTAACATGAGAGGTTTTCTTTCCTTCCTTCCTTCTTTTTTTTTCTTTCTTTATATTTTTATTTGGTTTTTAGAAGCAGGGTTTCTCTGTGTAACCCTGGCTGTTCTGGAACTAGTTCTATAGACCAGGCTGGCCTCGAACTCAGAGATCTACCTGCATCTACCTTCTAAGGGCTGGGATTAAAGGTGTGTGCCACCACTGCCTGGTGATAAAAGTTTTCAAATACAACTTTTTTACTTTTTAATGATTGAGTTCTTGCAATTACAAATAATACAAATTTTTATTAAGATATAGATAAATGAAAATATATTAATTATAACTCAATACATTTATAAGTTAAATAATTTATAATTAGCTAAACACCATAATATTACACATAATTTTTAATATAAATACTTACTAATTTTTGTACTTTACAAAAAATTCTTCTACATCAAGCAAAACTCCAGGTGATACCTAAAAATTAAAATTAATAACTGTGACTCAAGAAGAACAAAACATAACATGTAAAGTATAATATAGAATTACTTACTTCCTTTTTGACAGTTCTACAAGCTAGTATTTTGTCTACAATTGCAGCATCTTCTTCACTTGGATTTTCCTAGGAGAAAGAAGGAAAACTCTGTGATAGAATATATTCTAAAATAAATTGTCATTCAACAAACAACAATGCATTCAGATTGAGCACTAGGTGAAATATCAAGAATGAAAAACAAGTCTTCGCTGGGCAGTGGTGGCACACGCCTTCAATCCCAGCACTCGGGAGGCAGAGGCAGGTGGATTTCTGAGTTCGAAGCCAGCCTGGTCTACAGAGTGAGTTCCAGGACAACCAGGGCTATACAGAGAAACCCTGTCTCGAAAAAAACAAAAACAAAAAATAACCAAACCAAAAAAAAAGGGGGGGGGGTGTCTTATCCTCACTCTGCCCCTGACATCGTCTGCACGGTCACTACTAACCATGCTGCACTCCTTCATCTTGAAACCTCCACTAACAATCACGTTTTTGTTTTTGTTTTTGTTTTTTTTTTTTTGTCATTTTTATCGGCTTTCTTCTTCTTTTTTTTTAAATTGGATATTCTGCCAACTGGAGACTAGAGCATGTTCAAGATAAACTTTGCTCAAGGTTTCAAATCAAACCGACAATGGCTAAATGTTTGGCTCACAGTGCTGAAGAAAAAAAGTAAAGGTAGAAATATACAGACGATGCGGTGATAATTTAGACAAGGAGGTCCGGGAAACGAGGGGAGCTTGAGCTCCCGGGGCTGGCTCAGGCAGGCGCAGTCTTACCACGAATAGCTGCAGAGGCTGCTCTCCAGGCGGAGGAGCTGAGTTCCTCTTCACTCTCAGACTGCCTTTCACCTCTTCTTCAGATTGCTTTCCTTCTGCATCTTCTGCATATTTTTTCCTCTTAATTTGTCGATTTGATCTTCTTTTCTGTAAGGAATCACAAGGATCTGATTTATATAAATTATTTTTAAAATATTTAGCAGGAATTTAAAGAATATTACTCTTTATGTTGCTGATGTCTTAGAAAAAAAAAACTTTGAAAGTATCTCCCACACTGGTCTCTCATTGCTTCTGAGTCAAGGCTGAGCACACTCACGGCCGTGAGTTCATAGCCCTCCCAAGAGTTCACTTGCCCCAATTTCAAATATGAGAGCTGAGTGACACATTTATTTATTTTTATTTATAAATTAAGGCTAAAAAGATCTGCTTTTGTTTTGAACTATTTCACAGCATGGAAAGGCAATGTTCTTAGTAATATCTTTACTGCTGGATGAGTCTTCTTTAGAAACAATTATAAAAGTAAAGGGTTATCTTATTTAGCTATTAATTTACTCCCTAGGCAACATACATTTTAAACTATAGATAGTCTCACACACTGGTCCCAAACCTAAAAGTTACATCAAATGGTTACTTGTTAAATAATTATTTGGGGAATAAATGCAGAAGAAATTAAATGTTCTCTAAAATAAATAAGAATGTTTAAGATAGAAAATAAGATGAAATCTTTTAGAATAACTATATAAAATGATTATTTAATTAAATCTAGATGAAGTAATAAAGTGGTTCACTAGTCTTAATAGTTTCCTTAACATTAAAAAAAGGACAAAAACCATACAACTAGAACCTTTTTAAAGGAATTACATAGTAACAGATCTTTTTAATAGTCTAACTTTGAATCAGAACTATATATATATGGCTTTACCTACCTCCCTAATTATTTAATATCTTTTTTGACTTCATAATTCAAGGAGAATTTTTCAAAACAAATTTACACATTTTTTTTATGTTTTCACTAAAAAAAAGAGAAAGGAAGGAAGGAAGGAAGGATGGAAGAAAGGAAGAAAGGGAGAAAGAAGAGAAAAGAAAACAAAAGAAAAGGAAAGAAAAGGAAAAGGAAAAGAAAAGAAAAAAAGAAAAACCAAAGCTGAGGGCTGGAGAGATGGCTCACTGGTTAAGAGCACCGACTGCTCTTCCGAAGGTCCTGAGTTCAAATCCCAGCAACCACATGGTGGCTCACAACCATCTGTAACGAGATCTGACTCCTTCTGGAGTGTCTGAAGACAGCTACCGTGTACTTAGATATAATAAATAAATAAATCTTTGAAAAAGAAGAAGAAAAACCAAAGCTGAGGCTGGTCTCAGAACACGAGAGCGTCTATGCGTGCTCGCGCCTCCACGGACCATCAGGGCAGAGGGATTTCTATTGAATAATAGCAGTTCCTTCATGAATCCAACCTTTCTTGCTTTTCCTGTTCTATTTCCTGACATTCCCCAGAAGTGGTCTCAGAAAGCAGTTCATATATTCTACCTGTGGTTCCTGCAATATTATCTATGTGGGAGCCTTTTCATTATATTCACAACCATAGCAAACCCAGCTGTAACAGAACCAGCTGCATCTGTGTAGTGGTGAGGCACCAAGTTGTTCCTGTGGCACCAAGGTTGCAGTGATTGTGGCCTTTATAGACCATGCTTCTTCTGTTTTACGAGCTGAGCAATACTGCAAGAGAGAGAGGCAATATATGGATGGCCAATCCCATGTCTTTTCCTTAGGATAGGTCACCATCTGCTTACACTCGCTCTGTTGGTGGGGGAGGGGGTCTAGGCTAGATCTCTACAACTGAGCAACAGTTTCCAGCTCTTCTATTGGACACAAATGCATTTACGTTCTTGTTTGTTTGTTTGCTTGCTTGCTTGTTTGTTTGGAGACAGGATGTCTCTGTGTAGCCCTAGCTGTCCTGGAACTCAGGCTGGCCTCAAACTCAAGATATTTGCCTGCCTCTGCCTTTGCCTTTGCCTTTGCCTCTGCCTCTGCCTCTGCCTCTGCCTCTGCCTCTGCCTCTGCCTCTGCCTCTGCCTCTNCCTCTGCCTCTGCCTCTGCCTCTGCCTCTGCCTCTGCCTCTGCCTCTGCCTCTGCCTCTGCCTCTGCCTCTGCCTCTGCCTCTGCCTCTGCCCCAAGGTACTGGGATTAAAGGAAACACGCCCGACCTCACATTTATATTTCCTAACATGGAGGAGACAGGAAGGTAGTATATAGCCATAATAAAAAGACTACAAGAAATCTACCTTTTTCACATACTAATTTAAAATACATGAAACATTTATTGTTCCCTAAAGGGAAAGTTCTATGAATTTACGTAGGTTAAATGTATGCTTGGAATTCTATTACAACCATCATGTAGATCTTAATGTTCTAAATAGTTTAAATTTGCACTCAATTTGACATTTTACTATAATAAAACATATATGTATTATTGAAGTTTCATTATGCACGATTTCTAAATAACTAAATTTGAGAGTCATGCAATATATTTTTATAAGATTCTAATATATATTTTCAGCTATCTTACAGCTTCCTTTCTGGTTACTTGGCCTCTTATTGGTACCCTGAAATACCCACTGATCTTTAGTAAAAACGTAAATACATGGTGTAAAAAATTCCTCAATACTCACAAAAATGCATAACTTCACAAGAGAGAACGAGGGCTACTTATTATCAACTGTTCTTTCATCCTGGGTAGAGTTTATCAGCCTAATTAACTGATGTGAAAGTCTGTGGATAGAAGACTGCAGATGATCTCAACCTAAATCACATACAGCAGCACATTTTAGGTAAGGCCAAAGCTGAGTTACGTCTCCAGTTACATTTCTATCACACAATATCTCTAACTAGTTTTAAAATTATATAAACTAATCTGACATCCACATAATTGGTAACTGTGTTTTTTTCTGGCTTTCTCCATTTTTTTTAAACAGTAGCATGTTCTTTCTGCTAGTTTATTTCAGGCTTTTATTTATCCTTATGAAAGGCTTCGGGAGACCAGCTCACTGCACTATGAATAAAGAAAGCACTGAGTTATGTTTTTAAGTGACTAATACTTTGCATGACAGAACTAGTTTTCTATAAATATTTATAACCGGCTGCAGAGGTATTTATAAAAACATACAGGCCTCTAAAAATTATCTAACTGTGAAAGCACTCTTTATCAAGATTAAAGGCATAAAATTAAACATCATATTCACAATTGTAGATCTTTCTGTCTCTAAAATCTAATTTGGCTTTAAGAGGCCATCTTGACAGCCCACTGCTGTCACTGAAAGCTATGTGGGCCTTTCTCTCAAGTCTAAAATGATAGTCAGATACATCGTAATAGAGATTTACACTTATTAGAAATACGTTTTATTTTTGTTTTGTTAAAGCAACACACTTATCAAAGCAACCTATCACTACAGTGAAAAAATATGTTTACAAAGAACTATACTACAGTTGCACTGTTCGGCAAATTACAAAATGGAAAAATGGCCAGCATTTTTCTAGTGAAAATTAAACTAAAAACTCTGATATTGAATAAGTTAAGTATAAGTTTACCTAAGTTATGGATTGCATATGAAGAAAAGCCAGGCCATGTGGTATTAGGAGCTTCGAGCACTGCCCTTACCTCAACTCTCGCAGCAGCCCAGGAGCCTTGAGCCACTACTCTCCCATTGGATAAGAAGCTGCGTAAGGAAGAAGAAAGGCCATTCAGGGGCTTTCCGGCCCCGTAATTCAACAGCTGCCACCACCCCTATGGCCTACAATAGTGTTTTAAATGTTAGAACGCAGAGGGTGGCCTGAGTTATTATGACCTTCACTATAGTAGATTATGTATATATATTTCCCCATAAGATTATTTTGAGTATACATCTATTTTTTTTAAAGGCAAAATGTACAATATTTATGTCTGTTGGGATTTTTAGTATCATAGGTTATCTTTTTTCAACATAAGCAGACAAAAAGTACTGACTCTAGGAATGAGTCAATTCATTTGTTCTGCAATTTGTATGATTTTTAAAATTAATATCTTGACCATTTATTACATTGAAAGCATTCTGTAAGTCCAAGGTAGCACTGGATACTGCTTCATGTTAAAAGCCATCCAGGACTTTGTGCTGTTATTTGACCTCTCAGAGTTTCAGTTCCACTACTGAAAAATGAGGGGTTTAAGGAGGGCAGGTAAAATTCCCACATCTAATATTATATGGTAATATTCTAGAAGGATATTGGAATAATGCTATCCTGCAGTATTTACTATATAATAAATTGTACTTTTATCACTCAACTAGAGCGTAAATATCCATGAGGCAACATTATGCTCCCTAATAGTTTCTAACAGTGTTTCACCTCTCAGAATAGAAAGGAAGACTCACTTGAGAGTGCTGCTCTTTGAACGTGTGCTGGGACCTCTGCTCTGCATCGGACAGCTCATCTGAAGACTCGTTCCTTCTCTTGTGTTTCTTACCCAATGTAATGATGAGTTTGCTGTTTCAAGAAGAAAGAAATGAAGATTCAGAACTATGCATTTTCCATTTGATGGGTTAAAATTATCATGAGAAACATAATTTTATAGTGTACATGTCTAACCAAATATGTTAATTATCCTGAAATCCATATAGACATTTTTGAAATATGAACTCTTCTAATAGACTGACTCCCTGGCAGCACAGGGAGGAGTCGAGTCCTAACCTTAATCATATGTACCTAGAAATAAATACCATTATACAATTCTTATAGTATGAGTCAGTATAACTTTCTGGTTTTACATTTAATATTATACACATATCAAACACGCGTCTCTAAACTAAACATCTGTTTGCTTGAGAGGTAAGTATAGGAATTCTGGATTTCATCATCTGTCTCAACCGTGCCATTATTAAAGTATCATATTAATCACAAACCATGTTACTAACCAGTAAAAATGGGATATCTCTATTTCCAAAACTAAAAACTCTTCCAATGTTTTCATATGTGGTACATCAAATAGATCCAAATCCTTAACAATTTTTTACCAATTTTGGAAGTTATGAACATGAAAAGATGACAGATTCAGAGAATTATAGCCTTGACACTGAGCAAACTGCCTGATCTCTCCTGCCCTTTCTTTGTACTGACTGGCCTTGTATGTCAACTTGATACAAGCTAGAGTCATCAGAAAGCAAGGAGCCTTGGTTGAGGAAAGGCGTCCATGAGGTACATCCGCACAGCATTTCCTCTGTTAGGTCAATGGGGGAAGGCCCAGCCCATGGTGGACGGCACCACCCGGGGGTCTCGCAGTCTTGCGTCCTAAGAGAAAGAAGGCTGAGGAGGCCATGAGGAGCAGCACCCCTTCATGGCCTCTGTACCAGTCCCACCTCCAGGATCCTTCCTGTTGGAGTTCCTGTCTTGACTTCCTTCAATAAAGAACAGTATTGTGGAAGTATAAGCTGAATAAAGTCTTTACTCTCTAACTTGCTTTTTGGTCATGGTGTTTTGTCTCAGCAATAGAAACCCTAACTACGACAGCCTCACCTCTCAGCCTACAAGACAGAGATAGTGTTAGTACTCTAGTATAACAGTTACTTCCCTTGCCGTTAACAAATAAGTGACAATATATGTTTTGTGGTTTGAATCTTAAATGTTCTACAAAAACTTAACAAATGTTAATATTAAAGGCAGCTGATGCGGCACTGCTGGGGTTCCTGGGAAGGGACATTTAAACTCTGGACACATCCTCTCCATCTACTTCCCAGCTGACCAGCTCCCCCGCCCCTCATGCTGACAGCCATGATTTTCTGCCCTTTCACTGGTCCACAGGAAGAGAGTCAGAGCCTATGGACAAAAACCTCAGAAACATGAGAGAACAAATCTACCATTCCAAGAGGCTGCTTATCTCACAGCCTTCCTCCCAGCAATGGAGAGCTAATACACTGTTAGATCGTAACATAATCTCAACAGACAGCAAGTGTTAAGTGTTAGTGGAAACTACGAATTATGTCAGCTGAAAAATGGCAGTCCTCAACCTTACAAGTTCAAAGACGAGGGCCACGACAAAAATGTTGAGATGGGACTTGGCACAGAATTCAGTGTGACTGATTGTGGGAGATTACAGGCGGCATTACTGAAAAGGCAGAATTGGAGGTGCCGGCTAAATGAGGAGAAACTTAGCAGACAGTGTAAAGGCTACGGCACATCCAGGCAGGAGGACACCTAGGAAGAGCAAGGCTAATGTGCAGTAGTCATGGGTACAGCACACACAAAGAAGAGGCGAGAGCAAGGATCCTAGAAGGCCTTGTAACGACATGTGAAGACCGACATTTAAAGTTCAAGCCAGCTTTTATGCTCCATAGGATAAGACCCTACCTGTGTTATTTACCACCATCAACCAATATTTAATGAATAGGTACGGAAATATATTTGAGTGAATTAAGAAGATACTAAGGGATAAAAGTTTTAAATTATAAACAGGGGGAATAGTATGACTAGCAGGGAGTAAGAACAAGCCAGAGAAACTATTGATCAGGAGAAAGTCAATCCATGTGAGGAAGACAACAACCTGGGGCCCAGCAGCACTGTGGATGGGAGTGGAGAAGTGTGATCTTTCATTCTAATGTAAAACTAGTAAGACTTCCCCAGTCAGGGATGTAATGTGATCGAGTTGTACATGGGTTTCCCATGATCTGACATGCTCAACAAGGTAATGCTAATTTCTACTTGTCTTCTAACACACTCTTGAAAATGTGCAAGGGGGGGGGGAGTAAATAAGGAAAGTATAGTTATTTTTGGAGCCAGGAAAGCAAAGGGGACAGAAAGGATAATGTGGACAGAATGAAGGAACCACCCACAGTGATGCCCCTTTTGTCTCGCCACTTCTATTGCTATGTGCTTCCCCCTTTAGGCGTTGTCTTAACTGTTTTCCCCAACAGAACAAATCTGCCTGGAAGCCATCCTGACTGATGTCTGGAAGTCCTCTTGTGTTTGCTCCTTGCCTACAATGTCAAGATCATGCCATTTTCATTTCTCAATCCAAAACCAACTCAGTTCTCTTTTACAAAGACACAAAATTATCTCAGAAGGGGTAATTTCCTCAAAACCTCATAGATTATGAGAATGGGGGTGGAGTGGGGAAGGCTAGTGTAATAGTTCAGTGGTGAGAGGGCCTGGGTTCAATTACTAGCACCCATCATGGCGGCTCACAGCTATCTAGTACCTGGGAATCTGATACCTTTTCTGCACATGGTATACTCACATAAACCCACATATGTAAAATAAAACTAAAAGAAAAAAAATAGAGATGAGCAGGCAACATGATTCAATAAGTAGGGCTTCTTGTGCAGTTCAATCCCCATGATTACATGGTGGAAGCAAGAACCAGTTCCCAAGTTGTCCTATGGAATTCAGTATACCTCATGACATTCATGTATTCTCTACCCCCTCAAAATACGTAAAAATTTAAAACTTATACAAAAGAATAGATATGAATTAAGTATTGTCCCCTCTAAAGCCTGAAGTACTACAATCTGTAGTAGCAAATGACCTTTAAAATGCAACAGCCAGCCAGAAGATGGTGGTGTATTCCTTTAATCCCAGCACTTGGCAGGTGCAAGCAGGAGGATCTCTGAGTTGCCTGGT
>BDUI01000028.1:1313945-1328356 GCA_002335545.1 Apodemus speciosus
AGAGAGAGAGAGAGAGAGAGAGAGAGAGAAAGAGAGAGAGAAGATTTTAGTAAGCAATATCTTTAAATAGTTAAAACTTCACTACTTCAAAATCCAAATTTGTCTTTTTGTTGTTGTTTTTTTCTTTGTAGCTTTGGCTGTCTTGGAACTTGCTCTACTGTCCAGGCTGCTGGCCTCAAACTCAGAGATCTCCCTGTTTCTGTTTCCCAAGTGTTGGAATCAAAGGCGTGTGCGCCCTGCCAGGCTTTATCTTTTTATTAATGCCCCCTTTACAGCTGTTCCTTAAAAGTCATCTGATATTGGTATGAAAACAGAGCTTTAGCATTGTTCCGTTTGGGAAAAACTAAAGGTTACAAGAGAAAGGCGACTCTCTGAACAGTACTGGAAGGACCAATCTGGACAGTGTGTGAACAGTCAAGGCAGAAGAGCCCTGGCCTCACTTAGCAATTAGTGCCAGGCACTGTTCTGAGTATTTGTGTGTACTGACTCATTTAATCCTAAAGGAAAAACATATAACGTTAACAAAGAGATGGAGAGTGGCAAACTGCAGAGGACAGACATTGCTGTTGTTACAGAAGGAGAGAGGGACATAAAAAGACAGAGGAGCAAATGACCAGGCTTTATCTTTTTATTAATTTATCTTTTTAATATTGCTTTAAGCTAAAATACTTCTTATTTGGCATCAAGTACTATCTTCCCAGTTCCTAATAGTTCACATGCATTGACCCAGTTGACATTTAAGACTGATCGGTTTAGGTTCTCTATTGCTGTTCATTATTAATTTATAGAAAAGTACACTTGTATGAAAGAAGTGACTTGCTTAAGGGTCCCACTGAGGGGAACTAGAGAGATGGCTCAGCATTTAAGAGCACTAGCACTCGCTGGCTCCTCTTCCAAAGGACCCTGATTTAGTTCCCAGCAGTTCACAATAGCCTCAACTTCCAGTTCCAAGAGCTCTTATGTCCTCTTCTGGCTTCTAGGCACTAGGAATGTACACAGTACACACACATACATGAAGGCAATATACTCATACACACAAAATAAGATAAAAAAATTAAAGATCTCATTGCTACTGAATAGGGAGACATAAAGGCATCTTCTTTAAAGAGACCATGATTTTTAGCTATGCTACACGGGATATAATGCAATCATAGTAATTTATAGGGATCAACTTAAATACAAATAAAAGTGAACAGTTTTCTCAAAATATCAGATTGGTAATAATAAAGCTAGGATGAATTTTTTAATTCTTTCTAATGCCTTTCAAAGATGCAGAGATCAATTAAGTAAGGACGCAATATTGTTGAGTTGCAAGAAGAGTCAAAAGCTGGTTTCTGGACCAAGTTCTGGTATCAGAGAAGGTAAAGGAGCTGGGAAACCCAGTAGAGAAAGTGTATGTGGATGTAATTCTTTCTGTGCTGAGTTTCAAATGGTGAGCACTAAGACTGGGAACTGGAGCTAGAGCCTTAAACAAAGAGTAGTCTGGGGTGATCCCAGGTACATGGCTCAAACCCTAACTGGCATGAGCAAGGCGATATCTGAACTTTCCGTATACACACACATACAGACATGCACACACACATGTATATACCACATGTGTGCACACACTCACACACACACAGTGAATCCCCTGCTGTTATCTTTCCTTCCCTTATTCCCCTTAGTGCTCTTGTCACAGATCAAGGACAATTCCCAAGCTTTTCTGACAAGCTTTCTTGACCAGCTCCTCACCAGGTTCCACTACCTCACTGAAACATTATAACTGCTTAACAGTTAATCTTGTCAGTAGGACAGTGTGTGATCAAGCCGTTCTTATGCTACTGGAATTCAGGACTTTTAATTACATCCCTATGAGGTGAAAGTAATTTTCTAATTTATATAAAAATATAAACACAATGTTACCATTTTGCCTACTTCTTGGTCTATCTCAAATCCTATCAGACTCCCCTTAATTATAGTTTGTTCCCCTCACCTCTACAGCCTTTGCTGCATTCACTTCTCATTGGCTACACTGGGATCATGTAGGAAATGTCATTATTTCAAGTGTTTGGGGCTCTGGAGTATCGGATCTGCACCCTTTGCTCCATGAAATAAGGGAAGCTTCTTGAACACACTGCAGTTTCCTGTAGGTGGGGGCACAGTCCTTGCTTAGTGTACATTTCATGTACTGGGTTCAATCCCAGTGTGAAATTATGAAAGAAAGAACAAATGAATTAATTTCTCCAGTCACAAAAGGTAAATATATAAAGCAAATATTCCATAATAACTTGATACCAAAATTTAAAGGTATTTTAGTTATTGATAGTAAGCTGATGTCCCGTTTTCATTTTTAGTCAAGGCTGGCCTTACCTTTCAGAGCTGGAATTACAGGTGTATGCCAAACTCCTACACCCAGCTAAACTTGCTTTTAAACAAGGAAAAAATTACGCTTATGTCAAATATTTCTCTGTACTTTGTGCTGAATTGTTTTCAGAGTTTTTATCTAGAGTGATCTCTTCACTTCCCTCTCTTCATCTCTGTGAACTGTCATATTTGTAAGTTCAAATGCTAAGTTTTCATCTTGTGATCAGAGTATCAAGGTTTCCCTAGAAGCTATCAATGACATTGCTTTTTTTCTTTTTAGGATTAGAACTTTGAGTTTACAGTGATATGGTAATGCTTTTAAAGTAGTGTTTATATTTTAATTATCAATGTGGTAGCTCAAGCAAGTAGTCTTAAAAGTTGTGTTTATGAAAGACAACAGTATTTTGCCCAACTTTAGGAAAGAAAAATCAAGGGGAATGAACATGATAGATATATCAGTAAAATCCAAAGGAATCAGTACATTCCAGGATATGGAAAAAAAACTATTCAAGGTGTCTGTTTCTTTCACAAAGCATGTAAGAGAGAAAATGAAGGAGGGGATGCAGAGCCAACTGGGAGAGTAATACATGAGGGATAAAACATAAAAGACATAAGAGAAATCTTAAAAAGTTATCACCAAATGAAATGAGTGTGTGGACACTGTCTACTGATATGAACAAATCAAGCGAGCATATATTTTAAGCATCTGAGAAAATGTCAAGTCTGACTGAATGGGACTATAGGATGACACTAGTGGAAGGGCACACTAAGGCCTGATACCTGACTTCTGTGTACTCATGACATGACAGCATAATGAAACTTTAAGTTACACTCTAAAATAACAAGTAGTTTATCACGGCAAGAAAATTAGACCCTTGGAAAAATAATAAACAATGTTAAATCAAGTGATATGGGTTATGATAAATATATCTAGACTTTATGTAGAGGGAATCAAAGAATCAATAAAGGATTACAGAATGATAGAAACCAAGAATGCTGGTACATACCTATAATCTCAGCACATGGAGGCATAGGCAGGAAAGACAGGTTGTAATTAGCTTGGTCTACATAATAAGTCTCAGCCCTGCCAACTGCTATGTAGCAAGGCCTATCCTTAAAAATAAAAGTCTGAGTGCCTCAGAAGACTAAGGCAAAGGATGGAAAAGAGGAAGGAAGATGGGTAGGAGCAAAGGGCAAAGGAGGAGGAGAGATGGGTGGAGAAAGAACAGTATATACGGCTACTGCAATACCAGAATTCTGTAATTTTTCATTGACAAGAAAGCTATGCATATTATAAAACAATATATATCTCACCCTATATATCTTACCATATATATCTCATATACTGTTTCTATCACTTTTTAAATGTGTCCAATGAAGAATACCTGTTGGGGTTACAGGTAAGAATAGTCACACCAAGCTATAAAGAGACCATGTGAATGCTGAGCATCGGAAGCCAGCTCTCATATTTGCTCATCAAGGCTCTAACCTAACAACCTAACAACCACCACCCTAGTCCCTGATGGAATCCTGCCAGCTCTCTCACGACCATTCATATATGTTCAGAAATTCTACTGAATATGTTCAGAAGTAAACATTGATCCTAGTCCAAAAAAATTTGAAAACTTATTCTAAAAGGTTACTGACTGCATGCATTTCATTTCGTGGTGTACTGGCTAGTTTTATGTCAACTTGATACAAGATATAGTTGGCTGAGAGGAGGGAGCCTCAATTGAGAAAATGTATCCATAAGATTGGGCTTGGTGCAAGCCTGTGGAGCAGCAGTTCTTACCCTGTGGGTTACAACCCCCTTGGGGGTCACATAGTAGATACTCTGCATATCAGATAATTACATTATGATTCATAATAGCAAAATTACAGTTATGAAATAGCAATGAAATAATTTTATGGATGGGGGTCACTACCATACAAGGAATTGTATTAAAGGGTCGCAGCATTAGGAAGGTTGAGAACCATAGCTGTAAGGCATTTTCTTAATGAGTGATTGATGGGATAGAGGACCCAGCCCATTGTGGGTGGTGCCATCCCTGGGCTAGGGGTCCTGGGTTCGATAAGCAAGCAGGATATACAGGCCATGAGAAGCAAGCCAGTAAGCAGCACCCCTCTAAGGGCTCTGCACAGCTCCTGTCTCCAGGCTCCTGACCCATTTGAGTTTCAGTCCTGACTTCTTTTGATGACTAACAGTGAAGTGGAAGTGGAAGCCAAATAAACCTTTCCCTTCCCAAGCTGCTCTTGGACATGGTGTTTCATCACTGCAATCGTAGCACAAACAAGGAGATGTGGGAAGGCTGCAGTGCAACTCAACAGAGGTTATTTTGTTCTGTAGTAGTTTGGAAATTTGGCTAGAAGGCTAGAAGATAACTACAGACTCAAAAGGGAAAAGCTTACATTTCCCATCAGGGAAGAGAGCTCTTTGGAGAACTATGTTCTATGCACCTGAAGCAACACATGCCACACTAAATGCAAGGTATGTGGTAAAAGTACGAGTGGGTAAGATAAATCAACTTGTCAAAGGCTATACTTTTTTAACCCTTAAATGTAACTGTGAGTTATACAATTTGTGTAAGAAATTTGGCCTCGTTGGCCATGTTGGGCTACAATCTAAGCAGCTGGGAGGTAGAGGAGGAAGACTAGGTTTCCCAACATCATGGTTACAGTAGAATGTCTCCATACAATCAATTTGGCTCTATCCTTGACTTCTAGGAGCAATTCATGTTTTACTTAAAAGGACTGCCTCTCTTCAGATCAGGGGTTAGACATCTTGTACTTTTAGTTAGAGTTGGCAAAAAAAAAAGAAGTTGGCCATCAAAGCTATGTGATTTAAATGGAAGGATGTGGGCTATAAAAGTACCTACTATATAACTTCATTTGTGCATTTTCCTCCTCCTCCTTCTCATCKTCTTGTCTTTCTGAAACAGGGTTCTCTGTATAGCCCTGGCTGTCCTGAAACTCACACTGTAGGCCAGGCTGGCCTCTGATCACCAAGACCCTCCTTGCTTCTGCCGCCTGAGTGCTGGGATCAAAGATGTGTGCCACCACTGCCCGGCTTGTACAACATTCTTGAAGTGGCAAGACTATATAATAAATTAATGAGCAGATTAGTGGCTGCTAAGGATTAGGAATAGGAGAGAGAGAGGTGTAGATTTCATGCTCTTAAGGATGCTGGTGGTAATGAGTGACTACAAATAATAGATAAGTCAATGAATTTATTCATTTATTTACAAATGTTAAAGTCTTATAAGAGCATGGGGGAGGCTGCAAACACAGCTTCAGTGGTAGAAAACTTGCCTGAAAATGCATCAAGCCTAAGTTTGGCCCCAGCACCGTAAATCGCCCCACCAAGTGTAGATAGCATGTCAAGCTGAGGAAATCTATAAAATTAATGGGCTGTTTCTATTAGCTGGCTCTGCTTTATTATATTGTACTTTTCTGATGCTACCATTAGCCAGGCAAGATGATGAAAGCCTATAATATCATCTTTCTGGAGGTAGAGACAAGATGACTAGAAAGAGTTCAAAGCCATCCTGGGCCACATAAAGCCATGTCTTAAACAAACAAAGCAAAACAAAACACTACCATTGTAGAAACTGAGTAAAAATGTACACTGGATTTCTCTGCATTTTTCTTAAAATTGCATATGAATCTACAATTATCTAAATTATCTTTTTAAAAAATTATCTCAAGAACTGGTAAAATGGCCCAGTGAGTAAAAAGGAACTTGTTGCCAGACTTGAACACTGGAGTCCAATCCCCAGAATCCACATGGTGGGAGGAGAGAACCAACTCACACAGTTGTCCTTTGACTTGTAAATCCACACCATGACATGTGATGCACCCACCCACCCAACACATGTGAATGCATGCACATGCACACACATACAGTCTAGCAAAACAATTTTTAAAATATCTCAAAATAAAAGAGGAAGGGAGGAAAAAAGACAAGGCACATGCCCCATGTAAAGAATGAGATAACAAATGTGTTGTTTTAAACCATTATATTAAGCACAATCTGGTACCACACAGCATTATAAGAAATATATTACAGCCAGATGTGTTGATGCATTTAATTCCAGCACTTGAGGGGCAGAAGGAGGCATATCTCTGTGCGTTCTAGGCTAGCCTGGTCTACATAATGAGCTCTAGGATGGCCAAGGCTATATAGAGAGACCCTGTTTCAAGACAATAACAAAAACAGGAGATGCAAGAGGAAAGTGTGTGTGTGTGTGTGTGTGTGTGTGTGTGTGTGTGTGTGTACGCAAAAGAGAAAGACAAGGTCTCATGTAGCCAAGGCTGGCCATGGATTTGCTGTGTAGCTGAGAGCCCCTTAGACTTGCCCTTTGTGCCTCCACACTGAGTTGCTTGGACTGCAGACATCCATAACCATGCCGAGTTTCCATGATGCAGGGATCAAACCCAGGGCATATGAGACATGAACTCCTCCCACAGACCTACATCCCCAGCCGAGGAAGAAAATGTAACCATCAAAATACGAAAGAAAAAACCCACAAAACCATGTTCAAATCTGTATCTAACTTCTGGTCTTCGTGTCTGAATAACAATCATCTCTCCAAAACTGAATCCCAGATATCTGCTTTACTCTGTATGAAAGCAAACACTGATATCTAGAATTCTTACAAAGACTTATTTTCTAAGCTTCATGTATAAAATTAATACATAACCCAGCTTGTTGATGCATGTCTTTAATCCCAGCACTTGGGAGGCAGAGGCAACTGGATCTTTGCATTTAAGGCCAGCCTGTTCTACACAGTGAGTTTCAGGACAACCAGGGCTACAGAGAGAAACCCCGTGTCAAGTGGTAACCCCTCAAATCGCATGTTAGTGTATCAGGAAAGTGACTGAACCTGCCTGTGTAGATACCCACTCGTGAACTCATGAGTATCAGGAGAGCAGCCATGCTAGAGAGGCAAGCTCTCTTGGGTAAAGTTCTGTGTCCCAGCATGTGATGTATTCTGCCCCGGTATGATGCAACCACGGTGTCCACTAAGCAGAGGTCAGCACCATGCTCTTGGTTCTCTCAGCATCTAGAACAGTGAACCAAACAACCCTTCCTTCTAAGTTACGTGTTCTCTAGTATTTTGCTATTGCAACCACAAATGACTAAAACAGTGCCCTTTCTCTAGTCTAGTCTAATAAGTGCCTATTCAAAAATTCACTTTAGTGCCATTACAGAGTATGACATAGTAGGCATGAGACCCAGTCCACACCAAGTAAACAAAGCTTACTGTGAGATACTGTTTTTTATTATATGTAACTTCACTGCTATACTTACCATAGTACATTGTAGTTTTTATAGCCTAAGGCCATATTCGGATCTTTTCAATTTCACCTAAAGTTTGATAGTTTCATATAACCTCTTAGATATGTTATGAATTTAAATGAGATAATTCAACTAATAGCTCTTGAGACATTAACAACTAAGCAATTAGCAAATACTAGAATTAATTCCTGTGGTTAATGTTTCTTATATAGAGGAGTCTAGAGACTGGCATGTCTAGCTAAGTGTCACACGCTTACTCAAGGTCCTAGAGTCAATACCCCATGGGAGGAAACAAATCAGTAATGATGTGAAAACCAGCTTTAAATGGGAAAAATATTTGAGCAAGCATTTCACAAAAATGAAAGAATGTCAAAGAAACAAGAGAAAAGGTGTTCACAGTGTGAGACATTAACGCAACTTCAAGCTCCCCAATTATAACAGCCCATACAATATGATTTTATGTGCCCCACATTCCTGAGGTGGCTGCCGGTAAACAGCTATCTGCATGATTAAAGTTTTTAAAAGCCCCACACAAATGTTTATAGAAGCTTCTATTTAAAAAACTATTTTATGAGTACTGGTGCTTTGCTTGCAAATGTCTGTGCACCACATTCATGAGTTGTAGACAGTTGAGAGCTGGCACATTGGGTGCTGGGAATTGATCCTGGTTCCACTGGAAGAATAATATGCAGTGCTTTCAAACCATCTCTCCAGGTCCAGAAACTTCTGTTACTAAAATCTGCAAACATCCTAAATCTACCATTTCCTTACCCTTCTGCTTTTAGTTGAGTAATATATGAATGAACCTTTTTAGAGAGGGTCAACCATGTCTCACTATGTAGCCCAGGTTGGCTCTGAAACCACAATTCTGCTTCAGTCTCCAGTGCTGAGGTCATAGATGTACAGAACCACACACTGATGTAACTTCTTAATCACACAACACTACTAACTAGCCATCTTCCTCTAAGATCCTGCTGAGTAATTTGCTCCATTCCACCTTCCATCATCATCTCCAGCATACATTTGTACAGACACATAGAGCTGTTCAGGTCTTGGGCATATTAGAGACACTGACTTCTATATCTGACAGGAAAGACTTCAACAAGCAATAACCCTTCAGTAAACATGACAGGCATTTGGGCCAATGATGTAACAACATCAGGATGCATCAGGAAACTACAAATTACAAATACGATGGTTAAAATTAATGAGGCTGAGCGGGTGTCGGGGTCAGATGATGATATGAAAGCTCAGTGGTGAGGGAGTGGAGGCAGGAGGAGCCCAGATTTGAGGCAAACCTAAACCAAAGAGCAACAGACTAATYTCAAAAACAAAGCAAACAAACAAACAAGCAAACAACCCCCCTAAGGGCTAGGAATGTAGCTTTATGCCAGAGCCTTAAATTTAAACAGAGGGGGTGGAGGGTGAGGAGAGAGGTGTCCCGTTTGAAGGAGGGGGAACGTCTGAAATTCTCACACACGTTCCAGAATGTACGATACTAATCACAACACAGCTGTTGTTCTCCCATTTTTCACGTGTGTACTCCTGTGGCTTAGATGCATGTGTGGAAGTCAGAGGCCGATTTCTCCCACTTTATTCACTGAGGCAGGACCTCTCAGTCCATTCCAGTGCTCACTGATGCAGACACTCTCGCTAGTCAGCTGGCTCTGGGGAGCCTGTTTCTGCCTTTGCGAGCAGAATTCCAGGCTAGATGCCAACCTCACACTTGCAGAGCAGAGAGCATGCACTTTAGTCACTGAGCTATCGCCCCGGTTCAAGTCTGTTATCAGTGCCCATCTCTCTCTCTCTCTCTCTCTCTCTCTCTCTCTCTCTCTCGCGGTGTGTGTGTGTGTGTGTGTGTGTGTGTGTGTAAAACACCTTACTTTGAACTGTGTACAATGATACATGTCTGTAGCCCAGAAATCAAGCAAGAAGCAAAGGCAAAAGGATTACTTTAAATTTGATGTCAATCTGGTATGTAGTGAATTCTAGAACATCTGAATCTACATAGCTTAAGAAAGAAAGTTGGGAAAGAAGGAAGGAAGAAAGAAGAGAGAAAAAAGCTGGCTCAGGAATATACCTGACATACAGAGAGTGTCTGCCTATTATATGAAAGGTTTTAGAATACACATTAACACAAAAACAAAAAAGGCACTCTTACTGCACATAAATTCTTTCTAAAAATGACTCAGTGGGGTCAGGAGCATGCCCAGCTCTTGTAGAGGACCAGGGTTCACATGCTATCACACAGACCAGAGGGCTCACATATTCTAACTAAAATGGCAGGGGCCCAGTGCCCTCTGTCGGTCTCCACAGACACCTGCATACACGAGGGACATATAAACTCACACAGGCACACATATACATAACGATAATAATGTTTATGGTTTAATGATATAAACAACTCTAAAAAGAACTATGATCAATGAAAAAACACAGAAACAAGAGTATGGACAATATAATTCCATTTATATCATCATAAACAAGCACTACTAATCTAAACAACAGGAACACATTGTGATTGTCTGGGAGTGGGATGGGAAGATAACTGCTCACTTAAGAAACTTTTTAGGACATGAAATGCTTTATTAGCTTAATTGTAATAAGGATCACATAATTCTCAGATCTTAATAATTATACTAAAATGGATACATTTTATTATATATTAATTGTCTCAAAAAATTTGACTTTCAAAAGGTACTTTAAGAGATAGACATATTCAGAACAGGATTAATTTTACCTAGTTAGCAGCTTTTATTTGTTTTATTTATTTACTGCAAACTAAAATTGATTGGATTATCCAGGGGCTGGAAAGATGGCTCAGTAGCCCACTGCATACTCTTTAAGAGGACCCAAGTCTGATTCCCAGCATCCAGATGGTAGCTCAAAACCATCTGTAACTCCAGTTTGAAGGGATCCGATATTGGCGGATACCAGGCATACATCAGTGCATAGACATACATCAAGGCAAAACACCCATATGAATATAGTAATAATAATGATAGTAATGATGATGATGATAAATCTTTAAACAAAATAGAAAAGAGCTGGGCAGTGGTGACACACACCTTTAATCCCAGGACTCAGGAGGCAGAGGCAGGTGAATCTCTGTGAGTTCAAGGCTATCCTGGTCTACAGAGCGAGTTCCTGGACAGCTACACAAAGAGAAGCACAAAACGAAAAGAAACCTGAGCCTGAATGCTCACCACACAAACATGCATGTGTATGCACGGATATCTTCACACCAATATTATTATTATTATTAGAGAAGTAGAATTTGTAGCATGCACAAGATAATAGAAAGAGCAAAACAGTAAGCGAGCACATATTTGTGCGAAATAAGTCAGCATGAACAAGTGAGGGCTCAGATTGTCTTCTTAAGGAGCAAAGTCAGGGAGAGAAAGGTTCACAGGACGAAGGCCATAAGAAAGGCATCACAAGCAATGAGAGTCTTGCCAAGCGGACTTTGCCAGTCTGTCCCAAGACACCTTGAGATGTTGAAGTGCTCGCTCACAGGATGCTGAGGACTCAAAAGATGCTGAGGGACTGGGTGTCTCCCCCTCTGAGCATCATGACAGTCAATGCTCACTCACAAAAACCCAAATGGACAAGAGGAGGAGGAGAGTCACTCACAAGGACTTGATAAGCCAGTAGTTTGAGAAACCTTTGATCCAGAATATAGACAAATCCTACCCTTTGTCTACTTTAAATTATTTTGGTTGCTTTGTTTTTGTTTTTGTTTTTTTTAACAGGCAAGACATTTTTCAAAGTTGTGAAAGAAATTATACCTTTGCTGGCTAGGTAGAAAGGATAATGTAAACTAGGATAACCGGCAACAGGGGGGATTCAATCAGCAGCTTATCCTTCAACTGAAAACCTTAAAAATGAGTTTGGCGACATGCTGAAAGATGGCTCAGCAGTTAGGAACACTGGCTGCTCTTCTAGAGGTCCGGATTGAAGTCCCAGCAACCATATGATGGCTCACAACTATCTGTAATGGGATCTGATCCCTGATTCTGACATGTAGGTGTACATATAGACATAATACTTACATAGATAAACTCTTGTTAAAAAGTTTGAGGGAATTGGAGAGATGGTTCAGTGGTTACGAGCAAGTTCTGTTCTTTCTAGAGGACATGAGTCCCATGTACACTGTGTGCATCAGATGGCTCAACCACCTGTCACTCTCTCTCCAGGAAATCCAACCCCTCTGGTCTCCATGGGCATCCACATTCATGCATACATATAACTGAAAATAAATCTTAAGATGAGGATGAGGCTTTGTTTTCTTAGGCTGGGTGATGGTACATGCTCTTAATCGCAACACTTGGGAGGCAGAGCCTGGGAGTTCTGAGGCCAGACTGGTCTGCAGAATGAGTTCCAAGAGACAGGTGGACCACAGAGAGTGACTCCCATCCCAACAAACACAAAAAGAAGGAGTTTGGGAACCAACGTGGACAGTGTTTGTTGGTTCTGTTGGAATTTATGATTCAGGAAGTGGGAAGGGGGAGAAAACATGGTTCACTGTGGCACTTAGTTTTTATAATACACAGTTTTTCACAAAAAACAAATTTAATACAAACAAACATTCCACTGAAGATAGATTATAAAAATGCTTTCAATATTAATTTTTAAGCTACTTTGTTGATGTTATTTATAAAAAGCAAAACATATTTATCTCCTGCTATAAGATATGGGGGAAAGTCTCCAACTAACTTCTAGCCAAAGGTTAAAAAATATTTTCTAATTAATTGCATTGTTTACTAATACAATCATCCAGATAGCCTATTAAAACCAAAGAAAAAGTAAACAGTTACAATTAATGAATTAAAATCACAGATCAAAACCAAAATAAAACAAATTACAGACCAAAAGTCAACTGTAGACACAAATTACTCTCAACAAAAAAACTAGCAGCTAATAGAAGGAAAAAAAGAGGGACAGAGAGAGACTGAGCATGTAGGATAGAGTTTAAGAATGCAAGCCTAATCTGACTTTGTCTGTCTGTCTGTCTGTCTGTCTGTCTGTCTGTCTGTCTCTGTCTCCCTCTCTCTCTTAATAGAAAGGACAGACACCCTGCTCCTCCTTTTTAGAACTTTGTTTATTTGGTTTGGACTTTGTTTTTAAATTTTATTGATTTATTTTATGAATATGGGTGTTTTGTCTGTGTACATGTCTGTACATACCTGGCCAGAAAAGGGTGTTGGAAACCGTAGGACTGGGGTTCAGGATTGCTTTGAGCCACCATGGGTACTGGGAATTATACTCAGATCCTCTAAAAGAGTGGCCAGGGCTCTTAAGCACTAAGCCATCTCTCCAACATGCAAGCCTAATTTACTATCTGAAAATTAATTCACATAGTACAGCTTGTTAAGAGCCTCATAAAAGCTTTATATCCTATCAAGTGATAAAGGAAAACAAATACTCAAATTCAGTATCCCTCAGGACCTAACAACTCATGGTGTAGCAATTAAGAATAGAAGGAAGTAGCTATAGTTTGCTAAACAGGACACCTTTGTAAACCCCACCACGAGCATCAAGTTCCATGGTGAAATAAGAAGGTGTGACTTAAGACCACATGGTCACAATGTCTCTGTGGTGGCAGTCTTCTGAGTACATGCCCAAGAGAAGCAGAGCTGGGTCAGAGGACAGTTCTAACTAGCTTTGGTTTGTTCTTTTATGAGATTTCCACAGTACCACACCAGCTGACACTCTTACCAATGGTAATGAAGGTCCCCTTTCTCCAAATGCTCTTCAGCATTTGCTGTCACTTGCTCTCTTAACTACTTCCCATAGGAGAGATGAAACAGAAAAGTAGTTTTACTTGCTTTCCCTGATGAACTAAGGATAAACACTTTGTGTTTATATCCACAGGTTCATGATGCTCTCCACCTTGGACAGAGAAGCTGCTGCTGTTTCCTTTTATTTTTTGAGACAGGGTCTCTCTATGTAGCCCTGACTGTCCTGGAACTCACGGAGTTCCTCCTTACTGAGTGCTGGAATTAAAACTGTGTGCCACCATGCCTAGTTCAGAGAAGCTCCTTACTTCAGGTGGTAGTACTAATGCAGAGACTCACCCGCTCGCTGATGCAAACATCTGTGAGCGTTTAGTCACTGATGAGATGTCTATACAAACTATTACATATCAATTCTAGAAGCACGGGAGGTCTTCCCATAATCTGGTGTGTTCAATTTCTTTCCTCCTCCTTGTCCTTCTTCTGTGTGTGTGTGTGTGTGTGTGTGTGTGTGTGTGTGTGTGTGTGTGTGTGTCCTGAAGTTACCCTCACAGATAATAGTTTACCTTACTGGTTGCATTTCTTGATAGATATTAAACTATTGTAAGTGGGTATTTTCCTTGATTTCTTTTGCAGCAAGCTTGTCAATATGGAACATAATTTTCCATGGCTGGTGCCAATACTAATCACACTGTATAGAAAAGGATACTGAGCTTGGAAAGATAAACAAACAAATCTGCTCAGTATTTTTTTTTTTTTAATTTTTCGAGACAGGGTTTCTCTGTGTAGTCCTTGCTGTCCTGGAACTCATTCTGTAGATCAGGCTGACCTCAAACTCAGAAATCCGCCTGCCTCTGCCTCCCAAGTGCTGGGATTACAGGCATGCGCCACCACGCCCGGCTGATAACTCTCTTTAAAATACTGAGCAGCCGGGCGATGGTGGCACATGCCTTTAATCCCAGCACTTGGGAGGCAGAGGCAGGCGGATTTCTGAGTTCGAGGCCAGCCTGGTCTACTGAGTGAGTTCCAGGACA
>BDUI01000028.1:1354049-1369990 GCA_002335545.1 Apodemus speciosus
GTTGTCAAGTTGATTAGATCTGGAATTAACTAAAGTCCAAAACCTGTGAGAGATTTTTGCTTAATTTGAAGTAGATAGATCAGCATCTAATCCAGATCTTGACGTGGTTCCTGTGGAGGTCAGAAGAGGGCCATAGATCTCCTGGAACAGCTCACAGTCTCAGATGGCTGTGAGCCACCATATGTGTGCCATGAACGAGCCTGGGACCCCTGCAAGAGCGACAAAGGCTCTTAGCTGATCTTGATCCAGACACACCTTTAATCTGGGCCAGCAATCTGCTGGAAGCCAGATAAGGGCGTGGAAGAAGGACACTTTCGCTCTGCCTGCTTGCTTGCACCTTGCTAGCAAGCGCATTCTTGACCGGCACTGGTGCGTACTCCTTTGGGATCCCAGCATATACTACAGACCAGCTGAGACATGCTGCCTTGTAGACTGAACAACCACTGGATTCTTGGACTTTCTGTTCATAGGCAGCCATTGCTGGACAGCTGGATTGCAGTCTGTAAACCATTCTAATAAGTCCCCTTTTTATATAGAGAGATTCATTCTGTAAGTCCTGTTACTCTAGAGAAGCCTGACAAATACAGATGGCAAACACAGTTATGGATATTTTATGACATTTAGCAAAAAGAAGCCCAGCGACCCGATTTAAGGTCACAAATACCCCTTACAGGGAGAACACTTTCCATTAACAACGCTATACAAGAGCCTGTAGCACAGCAGACTTGTGAGGTTTGTTTTGGCTTTTTGAGACAAGGTCTCCGAAGAAACTCACTACACAGCCCAGGTTCTAACTGATGGTGGACATCCTGCCTTCCTCTCCCAATGCTGGGCTTACAGACGTGAGCCACGCTGTGCTGAATGATGGCTGTGTCCTCTGGGAACTGCAAGCATGGTTGGAACCATAGCTGCGTCACTGACTTTGCCATGGAATCCTAGGAAGATCATTGTGAAGATCTGTTTCTTTGAAAAATGGGGAAGGGTGATCATATCTAGGAGAACTGTAAGATAATCCAAGTAAGACGCTATTTAAATGCTTCGTGTTTTCCAGTTAAGCTTCTTGGAATGCTGGTGGTCCGTAGCCATTTAAAGGAAGACGGGGCTTTAGGCCTTCCCTTCCCTACTTTAGCCCTACAAGATTTCACCTTCAAAATGTTTTGATTTTACAGATTTGGCTTTCAAGTAAAATTTTAGAAAAACTAAGAATTTAATGTTCATATATTGTTCATATTATTAATATTTTCCTCATCAGATAGCAAGCCATTTACTAAATTCATCTGCGTACTTTGTTTGCATTTACATAATTTAGTCTTTGCACCTCACAGAAAAGGGAAGCAAAATTTTCTTTCTTTCATTTTTTTTTTTTTTTTTGAAACTGAATCTGGCTATGTAGCCCAGGCTGGTTTCCTGAGTCAATTGGCATTACAGGTATATACCACTATTCCTGGCTGGCAAAAATGAAACAAAACAAACAAACATACAAACAAAAACGTAAAGTACATTATCATGAAAGTAGAAAGTCATACAATAATAAAAAAAATTGGTTTAATAAAGACTATAGCTAGGTCTGGGGTGACATGAAGTGGCATAAAAATCAACCAATCCGAGCATCTCATCCTTAAAAATGTTTATACCAAACAACAAAAGAAAGGAAGACAGACGGTTTGTCTGCTTTTAAGGTTGCTAAAGATGGCTCATCAGGTTAAGATATTCCCCGACCAAGCCTGACAACTGGGTTCTATCACCAGGATGCAGAGGGGGTAAGGCGGGTAGTTCTCTGACCCCCACGCTCGTGCTGTGGCACGCTCGCCACCCACAAGTGAGTACAAAAACAGAGAAAGACTGGCTGCGTAGCTCATCTCTGGTGTGGCTACCACAATGGTCGACCCACAGGGAAAACTCCTCAAACGTGTTCTAAGGACAGTCCAACTGACCACTTCTCCTTGTAGAAACTCCTTTGTTTCTTCTGACCCTACACTACAATGGATTTTCTTTTCTGGAGTTTTTCTTGAAGTAATTTAAGACATTCAAGTTCTATTCAGGACTTCGGCATGTCTACCAAATTCACTTAGCATTTCAAAACTCAGTCAGGTCTTCAAACAACATCTAAAAGGCCATTTCACATTCAAATCTTTGAGAAATTCCACTTTTCTTCAAATACTATGATTGTTCAGGGATGCATTTACTTCTTTAAGAAAGCCAGCTAATGCTGTCTGGAAAGACAGAAAGGGGTGGTAATTAGAAAGGCTATGCGGGGCGTTTCCGGACTGCTAATGATAACGTTCTTTCTTTTTTTTTTTAACATGGGTAGTAGTTGCAGAAATATGTTTACCTTGTAATAAATCACAGACTTTTATACATGTGATTTATATGCTTTTCTGCACGTCTGTCATAATTTAACAAAAATAGTTTTTAAAAACCTAACTGAGCTAGGCAGAGTGCCTCGTGCCTGTGATTGTAGGCATGGGTGGCTGCGGTAGGAAGAGTGTCAGGGGTGTGAGCCAAGTTAGCTTGCACAGTGAGTTCTGGGTCCAAGCTCAAAGCAGCAAAACAACAAAATAATATGGTCAAATATGCGGGGACACTTATAAATAACAGAAATGGATGTCACTCAACAAAAAAGGGCAAACAGCTTGGTCTCCAATAGCACTTCCTAATATCTGCACTCTACTCATTTTAAGATACTTTCACCAACGTAAAACCAGCAAGTATACTGTATACTTAGATAAATAGAGGGTTCATTAAATTATGGGATAGCTCAAGTTTTCCCTAATATCTAGACCTCAAGCAATTCAATTTTTTTCTGTACCTCAGTTGGTTCAACTGGAAAGCTAAACAGGAATGTCAAGTCCAGTCTGAAATCCCTTTGGTGGGCTTGCATGTAAAGGTGTAAGGAAAAAATTAATTCTGCAAAAAGCTGTACTCTGCTCTCCAAATATGTGTGCACACCATAGCACACACACATACGAATAATAATAAGTTTTTCAAAGGACTGCAATAACATTTAAACATCCCTATATTAATTACAATTGATGTTTGTATGTATGGTCATGTGTGTCTGTGCACACACACATGTGTATATGAGCATGGAGGTATAGTATTCCTCTATTGCTGTCCACCTTATGTTTTAAGCATGTACAGGAAACAAAAGGTGACTTGCAGAACTCAGTCCTCCTTCCTGTGGACTGAATCCAGTTTCTTGGCTTTGGTGAGGAGTACCTTTATCCACTGAGCCCTCAAAGCTTCATATCCAATGTAATCTTATAATTTAAAATTTTTAGAATTTTCAGCTGGGCAGTGGTGGCCCATGCCTTTTATCCCAGCACTAGGGAGGCAGAGGCAGATCTCTGAGTTCAAGGCAAGCCCGGTCTACACAGTTAGTTCCAGGATAGTCAGGGCTACACAGAGAAATCCTGTCTCAGAAAAAAATAAAAAGAATTTTAAAAAATAAGGATTCAAGAACTATAGTATATTTGTTAGAATATACTATACATAGTTATGAATTTTTAAAAGGTTTTAAGATGTATTTAGCTGTGTTTGTGTATGTGTTGTATTTGTAGGCGCATGTGTATCTGTAGGTGCCCGTGGAGGCCAGAAGTGGGCTAGCATCCTTAGGTGCTGGTGTTGCAGGCATTTGTGAGCTGCCTGATGCAAGTGCTGGAATCCCAGCCACACTGGCGGAGTGCTCTTAGCTGCTAAGCCATGACCCCAGAGCCTAGTTATCAAGTTTAATATAAGTATGAATGTTGCTCCTTCTTTCTACAAAACATACTCTCTGAAAAAGCCAGGTGTGGCAGTGCAAACCTGTGGTTTCAGCATTCAAGAAGCTAAAACAGTATGTTTGCACTGAGCTCAAGGTCAGTTTGGTCTACATAATGAGTTCTAGGCTGGTCAGATGAGACTGTCTTAATATACAAATCTAAAAAACAAGGAACAGGAAAAAAAAAACTTTATGGATACTTCTTACTGCAGTCTCCCACATACATTAAACCTGTCCCGACACACCTACCATTCACAGAAAAGCAGACTCAACCTTCTGAAGCACTGGTCTGTGGATGATGTTCGGAACTCGATTTCTGGCCAAAACCTTTCTTCCACTCATCATCTTCATCTCAGCAAATCACACGCCATCATCTTGTTCCTTAAGCCAGAAATCGACAAAGAAATGATTGTCGAAGCCTTTCCTAACATCAAGAAGCTGTTACCTGCTTCCTACCCCACCCCACAGCTCATGAGCTGTTCAGTTTCTCTCAAATACGCGCGTCAGTAAAGGACATCTGTAGCACATTTGGAAGGTGTGTAACCTTTCACTTTACAGCATCTTTATGGTGGCTACCACAGTACCAGCCACCACACTGCCTCACTTCAACTACAGCTCTACAATGTCACTGCTTTCACTACTGCCTTCCTCCGACACATTTTCCAAGGGACTTTCTCTTCAACGGTCTCATGTGTGTAGCCTAGGCTGGTCTCAGGCTTGCTATAGAGTCTAGACTAGCCGTGAATTCGTGATCTTCCTGTCCCCACATCCCAAACTCTGGGATCACAGGTATATGCTACCATACTTGGCTCCAAAACAGTATTTAAAGAAAGAAAAAATCAATGAAGTTCTCTCCTCATAGTCTTCAAATATATTTTTCCTTCTCACAGAAAGTTTTTCTTCTTATCCTTCTGGCTCCTTATGCTTAATGTCTTAAGTTAAATGCCACTACCTGGGACACTCTGTAACCACAGACTCTAAGATCCCTTACACCTGTGTCTCATAACCATCTTCTTTTTCTTCACTGGATTCACCAAAACAATTGTCATTTTATAATGATTTACTCGTTATATCTTCTCTATTAGATTGTAGGTCTCCTATAGGCAGGAGTCACTTTGTATATTATCGTTTAATGTGTTATATCTAATATGGTAAATTAAGGAAGAACAATCAACCTGCTTCATGAGTGAATGGACTCAATTCCTCTGGCATTGAAAGGACAAGCTACAGCAGTGGCTCCCCCTTCCCTTCCTCCCAGTGCCATTGGGTTGATTTGTTTCTAAAAAGGAGGACCATAAACATTCCTGAAAACTTACAGCTAACACGAAATCAAGAGGTCATGTGTGGTGCGTTCAGCAGGGGAGATGTATATAATGCGAATGTGTAACAGGAAGGAGAAATCTCAAGAGTCACAATAACAAGAGATGATTCTATTTATAAGATAGATTCAAACCTGAGTATTCAAGGCAGGTTGAGTACCAAGAGGTGGAAAGCTACAACATGAAGCCCACCCTCCCCTGCTCAACAAGGAAGTAAACAGAGGCACCAAGTTTTCAAAAATAGTTTTAAAGATGGCTAACCAGCAACTCTCAGTGGTAAAGTGAATGTAAAAGGGCTAAATCTTGTATCATAGAAGTAATCTATCTCCTGTGTTGAGGCTACAATTAGAAAGCTTTAGAGGGTTCAAATCTTCATGAAATGTTCATAGCTTTCTTCTGCAATTTCTGGCCTTTAAGCCTTTCAAACACTCATCAACATACTCTTACTCCAACCAACTGCCTCATTTTCTATATATTTATCTATATATTTTTACTTACTATACATTATTTGATAAAAAAAATTCTCCACTGGATCAATTACTTCGGCCATTCTTTTCTTTTAAAAAATATCTTTGCACTAGAGAGATGGGTGGCTTAGTAGTTAAGAGCACTTGCTGCAATTCCAGAGGACCTGGATTCAGCTCCCAGCATCCTCAGGGTAGCTCACTGTTCCAAGGGATATGACTCTCTCTTCTAAACACCCATGTTTACCATGTCACATGGTACCCCAGCACACATACAGGCAAAATCCTCATACACACACAATAAAATCTTTTAAAGGGGCTAGAGAGGTGGCTCGGGTCACTTGCTGCCCTTGCAGAGCCCCTGGATTCCCAGCAGCCACACTGTATCTCACGATCATCCATAAGCCCAGTTCTAGGAGATCCAATGCTTCCTGACTTCCAGAGGCATCAACCAGCCATATGGTACACATACAAGCATGTAGACAAAACACTTGTACTCACAAAGTAAAATTTACAAACTAAATGCACACAATGAGCATGATTTCATGTGCCTTTAATCCCAGCCCTTGGGAGGAAGAAGGAAGAGGAGCTCTTTGAGTTCAAGACCAGCCTGGTCTACATAATGAGTTCCCTGAGGTTACATATTGAGACTCTGTCTCAAAAGAAATAATAAAAATGTATCTTATTAGCTGGGCATGGTACCATAAACCTCTATTCCCAGCACTTGGGAGACAAAGGTAGGTGGATCTTGCAAGTTTCAGGACACAGGGAAACCCTGTCTCAAAACATGAAAAAAATGAAAAGGAGACTGAGGTAGAAAATAACAGTTCGGTGGTAGAGTTCATGTACTGTATGTAAAAAGGCTGGAGTCTGATCTCTAGCACACATACACATACACAGAATCTGTACGAAACCTGGCACATTGGCATGACAATACTACTAGTTATTTCAAGAGAATCATGAGTTTAAACTCAGTTTGGACAATATAGCAAAACCCAGTTTTATACATGCACTCACACACACAAGGAGGACATACAAATTGCCAATTTATTGATTTTTGTTTTGGTTTTTTGTTTGTTTTGGAATTTTTTGTTTGTTGGTTTGTTTTTGCTTTTGAGACAGGGTTTCTCTGTGTAACCCTGGCTGCCCTGGAACTTGTTTTGTTGACCAGGCTGGCTTCAGACTCAGAAATATGCCTGTTTCTGTTTCCCCAACACTGAGATTACAAGTATGCACCACCACCACCCAGAACACAACTTCTATTAATGTGGATTCAATTGCTTTAAATAAAAAGTTGAAGCTGGGTATAGTATGGAATACCTTTAATTCCAGGACTTGGGAGGCAGAGGCAGGCAGATCTCTATGAATTTGAGGCAGTCTGGTCTACTTAGTAGGTTCTAGGACAGATAGATAGATAGATAGATAGATAGATAGATAGATAGATAGATAGATAGATAGATAGATATGTAGATAGGTAAGTGATAGGTAGGAAGGAAGGAAGGAAGAAAGGAAGGAAGGAAGGAAGGAAGGAAGAAAGGAAGGAAGGAAGGAAGGATAGGGTAGAAAGACCCTGTTTTGGTGGGCATGAAAATTGAGATAAAAGTCACTCCAAGATACTTCAAAGGTGAAAATTCTGTTATTTCATTCATCTTAATGTTTTTCTATAGTTTTCATTAAGGGTAATACTTTCTTACCTTGATGCATAGCTACTGTCATGAGAGTTTTCTTTAAAAAAAATTTTTGTGTGAAAAACCAACTATACTACTATCTGTTTTTAAACCTTTGCCTTTTCTTAACATAAAATCTCTCTCTCTCTCTCTCTCTCTCTCTCTCTCTCTCTCTCTCTCTCTCTCTGTGTGTGTGTGTGTGTGTGTGTGTGTGTGTGTGTGTGTGTTTCAAGATGGCAGATGTCATGAGATACTCAGTATCCTAAAATTCTAAAGCTAGGGGAAACTCTTTTCTTTGTTCTTGCTATAGGGTCTCATCACATATCCCTTGCTGACCTAGAACTCCTACATAGAACAAGCTAGCCTCAAACTCAGAGATCTGCCTGCCTCTACCACCTGAGTTCTGAGATTTAATGGCTTATGCGACTACTTCTAGCATCCAAGAAACTAGAGCTAACAGGAGTCAAGATACCTAACTATAGTTACATGGCTAGTTAAGACACAATCTCAACTCATTCTTCCCAACAAGTCCTCAGAAAAGGGTTTTAATGTTACCTCAGCTCCCTGTTTTCTAATAGTATTTTCTGTGTCTTTAAAACACCATCTCCTACTCAATCAATCACAGGCTTGAATGTGTGTGTGTGGGGGGGGGGTGTTCTTTTTACTACAATATCCATTTTCCCTAGATACTATTATTTGAGTATGATAAAGTTACTATTAACCAATTCTGAATTTGTTCCCCATGCATTTCTCTCTCTCCGCCTCCCCCCCACCACCACTCTCTCTTGGTTTTTCGAGACAGGGTTTCTCTGTGTAGCCCTGGCTGTCCTGGAACTCACGCTGTAGACCAGGCTGGCCTCGAACTCAGAAATCTGCCTGCCCATGCCTCCCGAGTGCTGGGATTACAGGCGTGCGCCACCACTGCCTGGCTACCCCAGTGCATTTCATGTCCCTGCTACAGAGTCTGTAGCTTAAAGGAAACTGTAAGGACACATGACAATACATTGGTAATTAATGGGAATTTGGGTGTTGTTTGTTTTTGAGTCAAGGTCTTGCTATGTAGCTCTAGTCAGGCTGGACCCACTTCATCTGCAGGGATCCTCCTGCCTCTGCCTTCCCATGCTAAGATTACAGTTCTATGCCAGCACTTTGGACCAAAGGATTATTAAAGCCAGTGAGAAAAATTAAAGTTCTGTACACTGTAACTAGTGTGAATTCTTATAGCCACATTAGAAACATAAGTCTTTTGGAAACATATAACATAGGTTAACATGCTCAGAGGAATACATTAATTTCATGAAATGTTTATCCAGAGCCTAAGGCTCTACGCTGCCTGTTGTCAGCAAAAACGGCCATCTAAATTCAAGTGTTGTAAATCCAAGAGAAACACTGTGATCACCCTTTAACTGAAAACATCGTTGCAACCCTCCAGATGGAAAAGCCTCTAAAGTTTGTATTCTGTGTATGCACCTGTTTGCAGACCTCATGGTTCTTTCAAAATGAAAGAACCATGCGGCTTACAATTGTGTGTAACTCCAGTTCCAGGGGATCTATGGCAGTGGAATGCACGTGGTACACACACACACACACACACACACACACACACGGGCGCTGAGGGCGTACTGTGTTCCAGTGACCCCACTGTTCTTGGAGAATGCCCTGTCACGAGTAACTAAAGCAAGACAGCAGGCAGGGGACAAAGCTGAGGGACTAAGGAAGCCTGTGCGCATATAATTATACATTATACACATACACACACACATATATATATCTTGTGTGTGTGCAAGAGAAATACCCATGTACATAAAACTTAGAAAGATTTAAAGTTTTTATTTGTGTGTACGTACGTACGTGTGCAGGTGTTCACAAATCAGCACCGATCTGGAGTTACACGTCTGCAAACTGCCTGATCTGGGTGCTAGGATCTGAACTCTGGTACCAACACAGCAGTAAGTGCTCTTAACCTCCGAGCCATCTCTCCTACCCAGTGTGATGGTGGTTTTTATTAATAAACTTTATTGCATAGGGCAAGTTCAGGTAAATGGATAAAAGTCACATTAGGGTCAGGAGCAAGCTCCCCTGAAGAGTAACAGTGCAGCACTGCTAATACCTCGACTGTGTCACAACTTTAATTCGCATCTACTTTGTCCTGAAAAGTTTTTGCTTTCCCTTTTTACCAGGCAAACCAAAACCAAAAAAGGAACAAGCAAATCACTCTCTGAGCTGGCAGCTGTGACAGGCCAGGAAGACACACAGGCTTTCCGGGTCCGTGCTTGGCTTCTGGATGGATGTCCGCGAGGAGAGCCTTGGAACCACCCAACACGTCCCACACCCTGACAGACTCCGAGAAAGCAGCAGCACGGGCAGGCGGGGACCCGCTGCAGACGCGGAAAGGCCCTCAAGGTGGCCTCCGGGGCGTGGGGAAGGCAGTAAGGGTGGGGGGGGGGGACCCAGAGGTAAAGCTTGAGGGTAGTGCTGTGCTCCGGGGACCCCACAGTTCGCGCGGGACGCCCTGTCACGAGTAACCGAGGCGAGACACCAGGCGGAGGACAAGGCTGCCAGACGGGGGAAGCCCGCGCCCAGGCGGAGACCGACCCTGGGGGGAGGCCACGAGCAGCGCCCGGCCCACCGGGGTTCACCTCCGGCCCACGCAACAGGCGCAGCGCCGGGTCCCGACCCCGGGTACCGGTCTCAGGGCGAGGGCACCGCTGCAGCCATGACAGGCGGGCGGGCCCCGGTGTGCCCGGCTGCACGTGCGGGCAGCGCCCCCCTCCCCGGCCCCTAGCCCCAATCATCCGCCCCTTAAGAGCGGGGATCCCGGGCCCCGGGCTGCAGAGGGGAGGCGCATGTACTCACCGCCACGGCTAGGACTCCCCGCCGCCCCCCGCCTCGCCCTCTTAGACTGACACGCGCAGCCGGCCGGGCTGGGGCGGCCTCCAGCGACCACCGGGCTAGCAGACCCTCCCCCGCCAGTCTCCACCAGTTGAGCAATGTTTGCTGTCCCGCGGCGCCCCGGGTGTCCTCCCCACGCCGGAGGAGGCGGGCGGCAGCGGCGAGCGGCGGCACTTACCGGCTGCTCGGCCAGGCCCCCCTGTCAGCGCCCGGCCGGGAGCGAAGGAGGGAGGCGAGCCGGGGCGCCGCCCCCGCCCCCCTCCTCCGCGAACCACGCACCCGCCTGATTGGCCCGGTTCACTCCCCCAGCGCGACCCCACCAGCCCCTGCGAGCGGCACTCCCGCAGCAACCGGCGCCTCATTTGCATATCTGTGACCGCGCCGCTGATTGGCCCGGGCGCTCAGGGGCGGCCGTGACCGGTGCCGCTCGGGTCGTCGTTCGGTCCGGCTAGGGCTACCCAAGAAAGGAGGATACCCACGCGGCTCCGCGCCCCTCCGCCCGGCCGGGCCTCGGACCGAGGGCAGCGGGAGGCGGGGTCGCTACCCCTGCTCCAGGGCGGTCCGCGCGGCTCCACGCGCAGCCCCGGGCGGCCTCGGGGCGGGGAAGGGCTGTGGCCGGGCGCCCTCTGGCCGGAGCGTGGGGCAGTGCAGAGCCAGCTCCCCCGCCGCCACGTCAGGCCCCGCCACGTCAGGCCCCGCGGGCACGCCCCGGCTGCCCGAGGCCTGCGGGGTCGGTGCCGAGGTCACTCCCGCGGGCTCTGGAAAGCCCTTCTGAGCGGCGTGGCTCTGACCTACCACGTCCTCCGTGCTCTCCACGTCCCCGGGGACACGCGTGTGCTGTGAAAACCCGGAGCCCCGCGAAGGCCGCCGCCGATGATGCAGCGATTAAAGAAAGCTAGGTGCGGAGCACCTGCAGCGGAAAAGGCGCCGGGACCGAGTCCTAATCTACGCGACAGCATGCCTGGAGTGGGGAGGCTGCCCCAGGTTCAGGGCTCACGTTCCGGATCGCCATTAGAAAGGGGAAGGGAAACGAAAGAGGGACTGCATAAATAAATGATAGGTGTGCTGAGCTGGTTCAGGAGTTGAGCGTGCACTTGAAAACCACCGTCTTCAGAAGGCGCTGGGACACAGGAGTTCCTTCTGTCACTAATTAACTGACTGACCTACATTGTCGCAACGTGTCCCAGGGCCTTGGTCTTCTCTTCTGTAAAATGAAGTGGCTGGACACATCTTCTAAAAACGTTCCAGCTCTAAAATTCCATCAGCCTCTACTTTCAGACCCAGAACTGACCTTATAACCTAATTAATTTTTTTCAATCCCTATTCAGGTTTAATATTGACAAAATACTGAAGGTTTGAACTTCGCTAAACCTACCTATCTGTTTGTTCAAAACTGCTTACTATTTTCAAATCCAGAGTGGGTGGGACTTACCATGCATCCTTTAGTGTTTCAAAATCTCCTGAATTTGAGGTTCCATATAGGAACACTGTCAACCTGATCTGTACCTGACCAGAATGGTTGCGGTATACATGGTGAAGTGGTTAATTTTTTAATTAAAATGTTATACATCTTCTATGGGAGATAGGGTCTGTAATGATCGGAAGACAAGTTACAGGAGTCAGTTCTGTCTTTTCAACATGTGGATTCTGGTGGCCAAAGTAGGGCCTCAAGCACTCGTGCCAACTGAGTCATCACGGAAGCCAATGTTTTAAAGGGCCTTCCCCGTGCTAACCAGGCACTACCGGAAGCTACATCTTCTACCTAAGTAATCTTATCCTTTAAAAGAGAAAATACTCATGACCTCCAGAGGAGATGGTTCTCCTAGCTGAGATACTGATGGAGCTGGGAGAAAAGGATGCCAGAAAGGTTACAGTGACAGCTGTGATTCCTCTAAAGAATACTTAGTAACAAGAACCACACTGAAGCAGAATAAGACGCCCAGTCACACTCTGGGAACTCTTAGCTCCCTACATTGCTTATTTGTATAGTGTTCTATTTTGCAAACCTAATTTGAGTCAAATTTAAGGCCAGCACCATTTATCTGGCATTGCAAAAGTTATTCCATAGAGATGAAAATGTTCAGCTACTTGAAAAAAATCTTCCCCATCATCTGATGGAAAACTCATGGTCTCTTGAACACAGCTTTCTGGTAATTATGTATAGTTAGTGATTAAAGAACATCAATAATTATCAACATTACTGTGCTCACAATCTGTGAGTGCCCTCAAAAATGTGTAGAATTTATTCCTGTAATAAAAGCCTCCATGATAACTTTTATTTTAAACCTATGTCTGTTTTTATAAGTCTCCATCACAGTAAGGCAATGCTTTTACCAAACAAGTTCCTTTTGGTTTTTTTTTTTTTTTAATTTACTTTTTGTTGTTTTTATGATGTGTGAATTTAAAGTTCAAATCTTTAAAAATTCACTACACATATTTGTGAGTATACATGTGTGCATGAGCTTACAAGTATGTAGCAGTCACGGGACACAGGGTGTCACTTCTCTCTTGCCATATGTGTCCTGGGGTCAACTTCATCTCAGAAATCATGTTTACCTAACAACTATTTTGCTGGCCCTAAACTCTCAGGGTTTAAGGATTTTATCTATTTATTCTTGGTGGGGTTCACCTTCTCACAACTTTTTCAACTGGTTCTACTGATACTTCATTTGGTTATTCTGTGACTCCTGACTAAAAAACTTTCTCTAACGCTATAGTGATTAAGAGTGTGGTAGCGATATAAGGACAAACCTATGGATCAATAGGACAGAATAAGAAGTCCAGGAATGAACTCTACCACGGGTGGTTCACAGAAGAAAGCTGACCCTACCTCAAACTACCCAAGAACTCTAATGGAGCATGCGACGTAGGAGATAAACCTGTAATTAGGAAGAAACAGATGGAAGTAAGGTCTTTGGGAGAGGCAGGAGGGTCTCTGAGCTGGAGGCCAACCTCATCTATATAGCAAGTTCTGGAATAGCCAGTGCTAAATAGAGATACCCTRTCAAAGCCAAGGCATTAGACACTCAAGACAGGTAGCATACCACTGAGCAACACCCCCAGCCCAGGTATATTTTATTATTAGCAAATATAGGTGAGTTTTGGAAGTTCTTCCTTAAACCCAAGTGGCAGGATAATTAAATCTAACTAGTGATTCCATGAAAACGATTAGCAAGACCGAAAGAAGAAAAAGAAGGTGCGGAGAACCTCTAGGACTCTTTTCCATACACAGTGAGTTTGGGGACACCTGGGATACATGAGGCTCATTCTGAATACAGGAACCCAATTTGAAAGTGGTCAGAATATCTGGATACACACTTCTCCAAGAATATATACAAATAGCCAATATGCACATAGAAATATGCCTAATGATGGAGAGATGCGAATAAAAACCACTTTCATCCATTGGGATGGCTGTAATCATAAAGAGAGCAAGGAGCATTGGAGAAACCGGGATGGCGTTCGCCGCTGGTAGAAATGTAAACGACTCTGCAAAACATATATCTCTCCAAAGCCAAACACAGCTACCACTCAACCCAGCAATACAGAAGAAATTAAACCGGTTCACAAGTGTTCTCAGCAGGTTTATTCTCATAATCCCAAAATGGAAATAATCCAACTGCCCATTACCCTATTGGAAAGACAAACAGAGGTAGTATACAATCTACTCCCAGCTATAAAAAGAATGAAGTCTTGGTACATGGCCCAAGGATGAGCTCTGGAAATATCATGCTCACTGGTAAAAGCAGCCTGAAATCCCAGCCCTCAGGAGGCTGGGGCAGGAGGGCCAGTGAGTTTGAGGCCACACTGGATTACAGACAATCAACTGTCTCAAAAAAATTAACAAGAGGCTGGAGAGACAGCTCAGCCGTTAAGAGCACTTGCAGTTCTTCCAAGAAGGATCACCGTTTGATTCTTTGTATCCACAAAGTGGCTTACGACCACTCATAACTCTAGTTCCAGGAGATCTGACTTCCTCTTCTGACCTCCACAGGAACCAAAACATTCATATACATAAAATAAATAAAAATTTAAAAACAACAAAAACCCAAACGTTCTCAAAAAAAAGACAAAAAAAGTTCTTTTGCAGATTAATAATAAGTAGTAATGTTAAAAGTATGCTTCGTAAATATCTTACACATTTTATGTAGGGTCCTAACTTGAATATATTATTACATTTTCTTGTAGGAGATAACATCATATCTATCTGTTCAACTAAAGGTAGCTTGAGCAACTCACATATGCCAGGGAAAAAACCTGAAAGGGGGTCTGGTTGATTCATCAGTGACTAAACATTCATTTCCCAGTAGCTCCCTGGAGTTGTAAGATTGCCTAGACTCAGTGAGGAAGGCGGGGCTTTTCTTAGACAGAAGTGGAGGCTATCACTAGAAAGCTCTTTGGACTTTGTTTCCAAGCTCTTTTATAAACTAGCAGAGGGCAGACAAACTTTTAGCTGTAGATTAAGTACATTACCCAGCATGCTCAGTTAGCACTGCTGTTTTCCAGTCTAGAGTCAGAAGATAATAACAACACCCAAAGGCAATGTCCAGCCAGAGAGATGCTTTTCTGGTTCTTGCTCAGAGACCCATCTAGCAGATCTTAGAATACTTAAACTTTCTCTAGTTTTACCCCTTCCTCTATCCAGGAAGACACTGCAAAGCCTCATCCTTCTCGACAGTTCAAATTTCTCACTGTGAGTTTCCACAAACAGCTGCTTGTCCAGCTACCCTTAGAAGGTCTTCAGGAAAATGAAGTTTGGATGCTTTCATTGATAAAATGTCCCAGAGTATCCAATTCCCTGTTTATGCATTTTGCTTCTACCAGGACCACATACATACTTCTGGGGTCATATATTTCCTGTCGTATCTGGGGAGGAATTCTGTTGCATAAAATAAGGCTGAAATTTGAGAAGTGAATGCATTTAACATACCTGTTAGTAATTCAGATGCAGTACTAGGTGCCAGGGATACAACCATGGGCAGGACAGATGCTGTCCTCTGACTTCATGGCAAAGAATCTTATGAAGCAAGCAAGCACCAACTCATTCATTCTTGAAATTAATTTTGGTAATAGTTACCACTAACAACCTAAGCGATCTAACCCACTTGGCCCAGAGCTAATGGAGCTGTTCCGGGTGATACATGCCTTTAATCCCAGCACTTGGGAGGCAGAGACAGCAAGGTCTCTGTGAGTTCGAGGCTAGCCTGGGCTACATGATAAGTTCTAGGCAGGCCATCTAGAGTTACCTCATAGTGATCCCTCATCTTAAATAGACAAACAAACAAAGCAAAAGTCTAAAGGAAACGGAATATATTTTTCTAATCAGCTGCTTTGAATTATAGTCATCTTACTTTTAGGGGAAAAAATCCTAAGTTTGTTTGTTTGTTTATTWTTGAAGCAGGGTCTCAGGTAACCCACGCTGTCCTCTAAGTCACCAAGTAGCCAGGGATCACTTCTCATCCTTCTGTCCTCCTGGCTGCATCTCAGGAGCGCTGCTATGGCAGGCACGTGCCACAATGCCTAGTTTTACTAGGCACTAGGGTTCTGGCCTAGGGCCCCGTGCAAACGAGGCAAGCATTCCACCAACGGCTGCATCTTACCCATCTGGTTTTCTAACACTCAGAAGAAATAGAACCCGGAGTCCCTCCCCCTTTCTTTTTCTCTCTCACTTTTTTGGGTGTGTATTGGTAGTTATGCACACCTTTAATCCCAGCACTAGGGAGGCATAGGCAGGCAGAGCTCTTGAGTTCAAAGCCAACCTGGTCTACGAAGCCAGCCTGGTCTACAGAGTGAGTTCCAGGACATCCAGGGCTACACAGAGAAACCCTCTCTCAGAGAA
>BDUI01000029.1:13711-26454 GCA_002335545.1 Apodemus speciosus
TGTTCTTTTGATATGTCTCACCTGTAGCTCAGGTAGGCTGCAGACTCTAGAAGTGTCTGCTTCTTGCATCTTGAGTCTTCTGAGTTTTAAACAAAGAGCGGGTTGAAAACAAGTCATGGTCTTTTTATCTTTCTCTGTCAAATCTTCCCCTCCTCTAAACTCCTAACCTGGCAGAGCTGCTGTAGAGATTTGTAGCCCCTGTGGTAAAATAAAAAGTAATAAAGTAAAATGTGCAAATGAAATAAAGATCAATTTGGCTAGGCGAAAGTGAACAGAAACCATTATGAGAGTGTCATTGGAAGTCCCCAGTCTGTGACCTGAGTTTGGAGTCTGGGAAGTGGGGGTGCTCTCCGAGGGTCCTCTAGCACAAGATAAAGCTGCCTGGAAGCAGGGTTCAGCAGAGAGAAGGCAGAGGGCCTCCTTACCCACATACCTGGAGTTGAGTGAGTCAGAGCCATTTGTCCTCATCTACTCTGAGCCTGGGCATCGTCTACACTGTCCAGGCTTGAGAGAAACCCCAGGTGTAGACTTTCCTGTCAGTCTCAGACTGTGTCTGCAGCCTTACTTAGGGATAGAGCTTCTTAGAATTTCTTAGGGCCTCAGCAGGGAGGATGCCAGATTTCAGCAGGAACCTCCTCAGAGGGGCCCTGGCAAGGAGAGGGAGAAAAGAAGCACTAGCTGGTGTGTGTGTGTGTGTGTGTGTGTGTGTGTGTGTGTGTGTGTGTTGATCCTAGGCCTGGGGATTAAAAGGTGAGATTTAGTCTGAGTCCTTGAGGCACTCCCAGCCTGCTGTGGGAGGAGCATCTATCTATAAACACATACAGACAGTGCTGTTAGCAGAGGTTGCCAGAGAAGTATGTGAAAAATGTTGGGAGTCTGACTTTCCTGCTGGATGCTTGAAGCTGGGAGGGAGGACATGGGAGGATATGGCTGTAAAGCTCACCATGCCTGCAGCTGCGCTGGAGTGCTGGGACATCAAGATGTCCCGGCTCTGGCTAGTCCTTGTGCTCCTGCTGCAGATGGAAGGAGCCAGGGAATCCCCAGGGCTGAGCCTTTCTTCTGCCTGAGGATTTTGATTTGTCAGAACAAAGGCAGTTTATGGAAAACACCCTTTCCTCGAGTCTCCCAACCTCTCTGTCCACTTTCCTCTCCCCAGCCCCCGCTCCTGCCTGGTAGAGCTGATTTCTAAATTAACTTTCTCCTCCTAATCAGCTCAGCTGAGGTTTTATTATTATTCCCGCCTCCCCAAATTCTCCATGCACAGCCTGGGGCCCTGTGTGCTCCATTACCCAACATTGCCCCACCATGAGGCCCTTTTAACTGTTTCTTCCCATTCTGTTCATTTAACTGGGAGCTTATTATAGGGAAGGAAGGGATGGCCAGAAGGACTGAAAACAGAGTGGGGCAGGAGAAGGCATTTTCTAAGCTTCCAAAACCCAGGATTGGGCATGCTGGCTGCTCTTAGAAAAATGGAAGTTTTCTTCATCTTCATTTTTAAGCAACTGAGGACTTCCTGTCTAGACCGTGGGATTCCTTCACTATGATCTCCAGCCCCAGGATCTTATCCACTGCTCTGTGGTTCTGTCTCACCTCTTCTCTCAACTCCTTCAGGAAATCTGCCAGCTTGACTGCACTGTGGGATAGGGGTCCCCAGAGTCCCCAGAAAGGCCCCTCCCTTCCATACTCACTGTGGCTATGCTGACAGAATGAGCCACATTCGGTGGCAGCACCAGCTACTTTGTGGATGCCACTGGCCTGATGCGCCTCTCTCCCTACGCACACCTGGGGACATCTCTCCTCCCTGGTCAGTTCATGGAGTGAGAGAGTACAATCTCATTTTAATGCTAGTATGAGCCAGAGATAACTAAAAAGGAATACCCACCTTTGCAAAACAACTATTATGATGCACAACCCAGGCAAGTGGAAATGACGTTTAGACTGTCTGTATTGCTCTTGGGTGCCGCTTATGGTAATATTTGCATCTGAGGTTTTTGCACACACTTTCAGTTTCACTCCTGAGTCATGATGTAACACAGCTTACTCTAAAATACAGGCAACCATGAGTCTCCTAGCCCCCGTCCCCAACCAGGGGACTATGGCAGTACTGGTCTTTTTGCCAGAGTTGCCGCTATGTGTCCCTTAGAGCCTCTACAGTGCAGATGGTTGTTCCTGCCTCTCAGGGTGATTGTGGCGTTTGAATGGCACGGTGTGTGAAGCAGAAGGGTCTGGTGCTTACTAACCCTTTTTAGCAGTGCATAGTGCTTGAGTGCTTCACTTTTCAGGGTTCACAGTATAAGACAAATCTGAGGAGGGGAACAGAGCGAAAGAGGAGCCGTGATGAGCCAAATGCATAAGCGGTGCCGTACGGGCAAGCAATGGAGGCAACCAACGGCGTGACTCCTGCACTTTGTACTCTGAGCTTTCAGAGATGGAGACCCACGGGTGGGGCTTGGGGTGGCACCCTGCATTAGAATTCAGTCTGTAGACTGTGTCTGGAGACTGAGTGGTCTTTTACCCTTTGTAAGCCCTTTCTGAAATGGGGAATTCATTATCCACACACTTGTAGGTAATCTGCATCCAGAGGAGTCATTGCAGGACAGTAAACTTTTTGAGTATTAAACTTCAAAAGCCATTTCTGCAGAAGCATCAGCTCTTTGTGTTAGGACAAAAAGCCTCTAGCTTTGAAGGACCCTGGGACCGATCCTGTATTGACAAGAGATTCCCTGGTGGTGCGGTTGCTACGGGACCCTGTTGAGGTGTGAGAGGGAGGAGGCTTGTGTTTGTCTTCTAACTGGAATCAAGAGTGAATTCCTTAGCAGAACTTGCTTTCAAAATAGTTTGGACTTGCGGCTGATTTAAGGGCATTGATATGTGCGGCTGATTTAAAGGCACTGATATGCTAGTTTTAGGAAAGCAGAAGTGGGAGCTTCCTTATCCCCGAGGCTGATGCCCCCAGGACTCCCCTGCCACCTGCCCAACTCCAACTCCACCTCCTTGCAGGTCTTTCCATACTTCCTGCTTCAGAGTTGAAAGCCCCAGACTGCATGTTGCTGGAAACTCTCCCATACCTGAGCCGTCATCTATAACCTTGACCCTTACTTGCTTTAGCTTGAAAATTGGATCGTGAGCAGGATATGTGACTGAGAAGGAAGAGAGGCTATGGCTTCCCTGGACATGGCTGCTGGAGAGCAGCGGGTACCATTTCTACAGGCCAGTTTCTCACTCCTCCATAAGAGATGCTCAACCTACAGACTCCATTCAATTATTTTCTGGCTTCTTGTTTTGTTTTCTTTCTTGACAGTGTTTTCTCTGTGTAGTCCTAGTTGTCCTGGGACTCTCACTCTGTAGACCAGGATGGCCTTGAACTCAGAGATCTGCCTGCCTCTGCTCCCTGAAGGCAGGGATTAAAGGTGTGCGCTCCGCCGCCGCCGCCGCCACCGTTGCCGCCTCCTCTTCCCACTCCCTCTGGGGAAGAGTCCTGTGGACTAGCAGACTGGCACCCCCACTGACTCTCTTGCTTCCTCCTATACCACTGAAAAAAAGTTCATGCATTTCTCTGCAAGTGCAAGGGTGACTAGCAGAATCAGCCTAGTGAGATTAAAAGATACAAGGAGGGATGAGACTACCAGGTTTGGCTTCCTGGGACAGAAAGAACTTGAGGTCAAGAATGCAACAACAGTGGTGTGGTGCTCCTCTAAGAACACTATCTTCGGTTAGATTCCCAAGATGCCTCTCTTAAGGCTGGACTGATTGAATGAATTTGGAAGTCAGGGTTTGGCCCTTTTTTTTTTCAAGAGAAAGGAATTTTATTAGCATTGTCTGTTTTTTTCCTTCTCAGGCCTGACAATAGCTAATAGGAAGTTCTTTGTGTCCAACCTGAGTCTTTCCTGCTCCTGCACACAAACTACAATTAGAGGTTGAAACCAAATGCATCCACAGCACTTTCTATATCAGGATAAGTAATTTTCCCCTAACAGCCCATTTCTTCAAACGTCATGGCATGCTCCCTTTGTCCAGAAGCAAGGCCCGTGAAATCAGAGGTTAAGACCCTCCCAGGCTCCACCCACACCAACAAGTTCTCTTTTAGGGTCTGACTGAGGCTGTCACTCTATGGGGGGCCTTTGACAGGGACTGGAAGCATGAGGCACCTCCCACTAACTGTAGGTACAGATAGCTTGAGGGTCTCTTCATCTTCTGAGTGTCCAGGCTGAGAAAGGAACTGTGTGTACTACCAAAGCCTGACTATTAGGAAAAGAACCTGGAAAGGTGGGGCAGGGTGGGCCCGTTCATGGTCAGGCCTCCTAAAACCAGGAGTGTCCTCAGCCCGACTTTGCCTGTGTAGATCTCCCATGTTACTGATGTGGGCAGTGTAAGTTTATTGAGCATGTATAGGGAAGAAGATGGACAGAGATGCTGGAGCTGGGTCATGGCCAGCTAAGAAGATAACCCTGGGAGGCCTGGAGGGAAAACACAACTGGGAACAATAGAACCAGCTGGGACAGGAGCTAGAGGGCAGGACTTAGAGAGGTAAAGGAGCCTGACTACCTGGTAGGAGAGTCTAGTGGGAGAAACCGAGGCCCAGGGAGGTCTGCCTGATTAGGGGTGTGGAGTTAGAACCTCTGAGACCTGACCACTGTGGTGTGGTCATGTCAGCTGTGGCCCCTGCACGCATCTTTACCTGCAGCCTGTGTGTGGAATACCCCAGTTCCTTTAAGAGTTCGATTGGATAGGATGTCAGTCCTTCAAGAGAAAGGGTTGGGCCTCTGAGGAAGAGGAGTACATTGAGCCCTCGGGCAACCTGGTTTCCCTTTTCAAGGATAGGAAAGCCAGACAGCCAAGGGCCTAGATAGAGTCCCACAAACATTGCCTGTGGCCTGGCTTGGGACAGTGCGCACAGCCTGCTCTGTGGCTGTCCTCCAGCAACCCTGCTAGCCCCAGTCTCTAGCTCAGCTCTCCCTGTCCCTGGATGGGTGTTCTCAGCTCTCTTAATCCTGCTGTCCTCTGTCTGTCACTAGGCAAGAATGCATGGCTCTCCTGAAGCATTTGGTGCTTAATAATTTGTGGATTACAGCTAACTCTCGATAAAGATTCCCCTAATTGCTTGGCTCACCTCAGGTTCTATCATCAAAGCGAAGTGGCGAGGCCCCCCTTTCACCCTCCTTTTCTTTTTATTATCTCTTAATTAATCACTCTGGCTTTCACACTTAGCAGATAATTACAGTCTCCTGGGCACGAAGCTCATTTTCATAACCTCCTGCTCCAAGCCTGCAGCAGCATCGTGGAGGGGGGTGGGAAGGAAGAGGGAGAGAGGGGAGAGCAGATAGACACATGCTGGAGGAATGTGGGGGAGGTGGCAGTCAGTGAGACGGGTGAAGAAAGGGACAGGGAAGGGACATGTGGATCGGTGAGGGGAACACAGGACCAGGGCCCTGCCAGTGTGCCCAGGAAGGCATCCTCTCTCGATAGACTTTCTCCATGGAGAAGCCCCTCTGTTGCTTGGGGTCACAGAGGAAGAAGAGATGCACATTGTTACAAAGCTTAGGGGGGGCACTGCAGAGAAGTCTGGGTAAAGGGGGCACACCCTTTGAAGTGGGTACAGTTGAGATGGCAGCAGCACAGCTGTGACCGGGAACCCTGAGGTGAGAAGCAGGACAGGCCCCAGGGTTTGGAGCTATGGGAGTGAACAGCCCATGGCCAGATAGTCTAACCAGATGGAGGGAAAGGCCAGGCATCTCCCATTGCCTTTGCTTGGGGGCGGTGCCACGTGGGTCACAACGTGTCTACTTCCCCATTTTAGAGATGAGAAGACTCTTGGCTGAGTTCTGCTGAGTTCCAGAAGTGTGAGTAATTGGCCCACGCCACATCAAGTTAAATCCAGTTGTGACCAGCAGGTTTAGAGCATAGACCAGAAGGGGAGGCTCTGTGCCTCTTGCAGCCTCCAGACCAACATGGCGGTGGACTGGTACACAAACCCCTGTCATGTGTTTCCTGTCTGGCCCTCATTTTGTTCCTTAGCAGCCCTCATGCTTACTGTTGCTTTATTCACTACAGTAGAGAGAATTTCAGCCAACCTAGTTGCCCATAAGCAGACGAGCAGACAATGAAAAATTGTTACCTATAAAAAAAAAATGCTACTTAGCCTCAAAGAAAAATGAGGTTAAAAACCTTTGCAGAAGAATGGAGGACTCCGTTATATTCTTAGAATGTATAMTATCTAAGTGAGGTCACACACTTGCGTATACATACATACCTGCATGCATACATATAAACAAATACTCATGCAGACATAGCATAACTGAAGAGAATAAGAAAGGCGACGTATAAGAGGTTGAAAAGGGCATCCATGCAGGTGATGAGCGCGGGTTATGGAAGAGAATATAAAGTTACTGTTTTTTCTTGTTCTGGTTCTGTTGTGCACTGTTTGGGTTTGGGCTTTGGCGGTGGCTAGGTCCATATTAGGTCCTTTAGGTGTAAGGTTTAGTGAGAAGCTTCACGGCCTCTGCTTCAAATCCCAATCTAAATGTATACATTCATTAAGTTGGTAGACTTCAGGTCTGGTTAATTTTGGTGTGTGATGTTTTTATTTGTTTGCAAGTCTTTTATAGAATGAAGTTCATCTAAAACAAATAAAAAATGCAAAACAAAAAGAACCATGAGAACCAAGTCTCTGTGGCTTGGGCTTCAGCGGATCCTGAAAGTCTGTCAGATGAAACGCATGGGTTTCTACTCTGTTGCTATTGGCCAGCATTAAGACCTCTTCAAGTCTCAGTTTCCTTTTTGGTAAATGAGAATCTTGAAAAATTTGACAGTGTTTTGCTTAGCATCTAAAGCGGAGTCTCTGGCACAGCAAGGCACTGTCAGCAAATGGCAGCTGCTGTTGGCCCCCTTGTCACCACCGATGGATGCAGCTAGCCTGCGCCTAGCAAAGGGCAGTAAAGTTCATTCCACTTCTTATAAAGCTGGTAAGAGAGGGCCTTCTCCGTTCCCTGGCTGGAGGGTGGGATCAAGAGTCTCCCTCGGCACCACCTCTGGGTGTGCCAATACTCAGAGCCCTGGCAGCTCGGCCACTCTGTCTCCATGCGGTTTTCCATTTCTCTCCACAAATCAAACTGTTTGGATGGGGCTGCCTCCCACTCAGAGTATAAGGGCATCAGCTTTAAGCATTAGGGCCTGTGTAGAAAAAGGCTTATCTTCTCCAGTTGAAGAAGGCGTGCAGCTTCTAGTTTCCTGGGCACTATAATAAGAAAAGCTACATTTGGAGGCACTGTGGAAATAGTGCTGAACTGTGAGTACGTATGGGGATTTTAGCCCCACTGTGCTCATAACAGAATGACCTTAGTGACTTGGATTTTTCCAAGCATAAAGCAAGAAGATCATTTATTTTCTTTCTCTCTTTCTTTCTTTCCTTCCCTTCCTTCCTTCCTTCCTTCCTTCCTTCCTCCCCTCCCTCTTTCTTTCTTTCTTTCTTTCTTTCTTTCTTTCTTTCTTTCTTTCTTTCTTTCTTTCACAGGGTTTCTCTGTGTAGCCCTGGCTGTCCTGGAACTCACTCTGTAGACCAGGCTGGCCTCAAACTCAGAAATCCGCCTGCCTCTGCCTCCTGAGTTTCCTGGGATTACAGGCATGTGTCACCAACGCCCTGCTTCATTTTCTAAGATACTTTATGGATGCATAGTTTTCCAATGGCCATCCAGTGGGAGCTCTTCAAAGACTGGTCCTGGGTCTTCTGTTTTATCTTGTGAGCCACTGTCAGAACCGCTGGTCTCAGAGAGAGCTAGCTAGGGATCCAGGGGAAACAACTTTTGCTCAGGACCTAGAGGGGCAGTAGATATGTTAATACAGTTTTAGATCTGATATGGGCTTGGAGTAAGGCGTGCAGGGACTCCTCAAGATATATGCATGTGCACCCCCCATATACACACATAAGCATACAGAGACATACATGCATGCATTTATACCTACACACATACACCCCACACATACAATCCCACACTCCCCCGTGCACACTACAGACATACTCATACACATACCCCGACTCATACATCCGCCACCACAAATACAGATGTATATAAATACCTATTATTACTGCACACACACACACACACACACACACACACACACACACACACACACACACTGCCCTGGGGGTAGATGCCCTGGCCTGTGCGGGATGTGGGGACCCCACCAAGGGTGTGGGTACTTATGTATTCATGTTGATAACATTTCCTCCCTGAAGAAGCATGCTCTGGCTTTTCTCTGAACTTTAGCTTTGGTCTATGAAAAGGTTTTGCAGTCTTGTGGGAATATAAACATTTGGCAGATTTCTTTCTCTGAAAGCTGTTTTGGCTCTTTTCTTTTTCTGGGAATTTTAACCAGCAAGATCAAGGCCCCTCCACCCATCCTTCCTCTTCTCCCTTTGCCTGAGACCCCCAGCCCCCCTGTCCCTTCACCTCCCCCCCCCAAGTGAAAACAAAGTTAATTGGTGTATACTGGGAGTCATCTCAGAGCCAGAAGAAAAGAGTGAAGCAAACAGCTCTCCCAAGAGGAAAAGCTGCCGGAGAGGAGAGGAGGCAAACGCCATGAGGGGAAAAGAGAATTCCAGACCCTGAAATTCTTTTGGTTTTAATCATCTCAGAGGGCAACCAGAGCTGCGCTGTGGGGGAGGGGAGGAATGCAAACCAGGGCCATCTCCTTCCAGCTTGCAGGCCTCCGTAAAGACTGAAACTTTCTCGGTGGAGGGAGGCCTCTTGTCCTTCTCCACCTCGACCCTCAGGGCCCGGCATTGTCCCCTGCGTGGAGTTTGCCTTCTCAAGAAAACCCTTCCTCACTAGGCCTCCCATCTATCTGTTTACAGGCTAAGGAGTGTCAGTTTTAAAGTACTGACCTTTCAGTTTTCCAGCCAAATTGCAGGTTCCCCAAGGCCCCGGGATTATGTGCTGTTCAAAACAAAACAACAGCCTAACTCCAGGCCCATTCATGAACCGTAGCTTTCCTTCATGTGCACTGCTGGAAGTGGAGGCGGTAAAGCGTGGAAGGTCTGAGTGGAGCCTGCTATGGTAGGTGGGGAAGGCTCAAGGGACCCTACCTTCCCGCAAGGACAGCCTATGGCAGAGATATGGGTCATTAGAGGCCTCTGGAGTGTGTGTGTGTGTGTGTGTGTGTGTGTGTGTGTGTGTGTGTGTGTGTGTGTGTTCTTACGTTTCCCCAGGATCAGTGAGATGACAGCAAGGAAGTTTGAGAATTACATTGGTGGTTGGGAGAGGGATGGGAGAGGAGGGAGGAGGGGTTGGGGGGAGGATGAGGTGATGGAATGAGTCAGGAAATCTTGTGACCAGGCCCACAGCAATGCCAATGGGAGGTCACCAGTCATCAGGCAGCAGCCATGTCTCCTTAGGACCCCCTTTCCTGTGTTCAGCATCTTCTTTCCTTCTGCTCTGCCTCCCCCATTAAGTTTTCTTTTCATCTGGAGGCAGCTTCTCAGACGCTCATGGCCGCCAGCTAGCTGTTTCCCCTTCTCTTCCATTCTTTCTCCCACTTTACTAAAACTTTGACTCCTGGGTCTTTGATCCTTTGTCTCTGTCTCTCTCTGTCTCTCTGTCTGTCTCTCTGTCTCTGTCTCTCTCTCTCTCTCTCTCTGTGTGTGTGTCTCTGTCTCTGTCTCTGTCTCTCTCTGATGGCCATCTCCCCCTGGTTGCTCAGGGTGAGTCAGATGCCCAGGCTGGCTTAGAATGAGGGATGAGACAGGTGCCTGGGCTTTGACCTTCTCATCGCCCCTTCTACCTGACACAGCTGCTTGCTCTTTGAGGACTTCAGGTTGACCAGTGGCAAAGGAAGAACTTGTCAGACATTGTGTATGATCCAGAAGGAATATGGCCTTCCTTTGTTTCCAGAAAAGAGAGGAAGATGGAATTTGGACTGCTGGAGTGAAATCCAGAAAACCTCCTAGAGTATGACCTGTGCAGAATTCTGCTGCCATCACAGGGCGGTGGTTGAGAGCATGTGGATGAGCTCAGGGCAGTCTCGGAGATGATTTTGCTGCTCATGGGTGGTCTGTGCCAGTCTTACCGTCTTATCGGGTCTTACTATTCAATGGTGCAGAGTCTCCAGGGTTCTGACTGTGTCTTATACAAGTCCCTTTCCCAGCCTAGAACATAAGTTCACTGCCCCTACCCCACCCGCACCCCCACCCCAAAAGTAGAGAGAATGTAGGTGACAAGGTCCTTCTTTGTCTTGGTCTTGTATCTGTCCACTCCCTAGTGCCTGACATCAGCACACAAAAATGTGTGTTAGTATAAAATGTGAATTTAGAGGTAAAGAAATTTGGACTCAGAATCTCACAATGGTTTTCTTAAGTGGGTATATAGCTGATCGTTGATTGAGGGCCCTTCCCCGCACTGCTTTCTATATACTGAAAGCCAGTGGTAACCCTTCTCTCGGTGTGACAGAAAGTGATCCTTCAAGTATTTCTGGAAGTGTCTTGTGAAGCAAAGTTGCCCCCACCTGAGGACCCCTGAGCTTGCCTGAGGAGGAGCCGGAAGGAGAAAGGCCCAACTTCCCAGTAGTAGGGTTTCTGAACTCATCACATGTCTCTCCCTCCCTTCACACATATATCCTAGATCAATATTTCATAAAATTGAGAAGTTTTCAGTTAATGATAATGAGGACATGTTTTATCCCCTCATCCATTTCGGAAATGGTAAGCTTCCTGTTTAAGCCATGGTGTATCTGTCTGTCCATCCAGGTGTGGGCTAGGAAGGTGGCAGGCACAGGGCAGCTCGTGGATGAGGCTCTGATTCCCGGAAAGGGTATTGGGAGATCTACCACACCTCTGCTTTAAACAAGCAAAAACTGACTCCTGGGGATGGAATGGCAGATGGCCATCTCAGAGGCTCGCCTCCATCTTGCCTTCTTACCTGGCACCCCTATCCCTGGCATGTCTCAGGCCTCGGACACCTTAGGAGTAAAGTTTGAAAGCCAAGATTCCATCCACCCCTGAAATACAAATAAAAACACGGAGAACAGGGAGGCTCCAGAGTGGGGACCAGAGATGCAGGCGCCACCATAGCCTCCCCTCCCAGCCCTGCTTACCTTCTTTAGTAGGCACCACCACAGGCTAGAAAACTCCCACCTCCTCCAGTTCTCCACAGACTGCCCTGCTTTACCTTCCTGTGTGGATCTGAAAGGCCTCCCTGGGTGTATCCACTGGAGGGTTTACGGTTCAGAGAGGAAGGTTGTGACCCCTAGAGAGCAGAGGATGACCCTTCCCCGGGTCCTGGACTGTCAGCAGGTCTCCTATATCCCCAGATAAGCCTTTGCCCCCATGCCTCCTCAGGGGCCCAACTCTTGCTGTCATGGCTACCAGGAGGTTAAAACTGGTTTGGAAGCCCAAAGATAGAGAAAAGGGCTTAGACAGGAGGCTGATGCAAAGAGAAAGTGACGGAACACAGCCAGGAAGGTGAGGGGAAGAGACAAGCCTCATCCCTAGAAAGATGAAAAAGGAGGAAAAAAGAGGGGGAAGGGAAAGAGAGAAGTCTCAACTTTTATTTAAAATCCGAGTGCAGTTATATGCCTGGAGTTGTTGCCATAGCAACAGCAAAGAAAAGGAGATAGCTTGTAAAGGGGGGGAAGTAGAAGGAGGAAGATTATTCAATAGAGGTAAATGTTTAAAGACAGGAACAAAAACCATTTACAGATAATTAAGTGACACACTGCGGCCTCTTTAGTCCTGCATGTGGCAGGGGACTGGCCTAAGATCTGGCCTACTTCTGCCCGGTGTCTTCTGTCCATGCCCCATCCCTAGCTCCCCAAGAAAACTTCAAAGAGGCAGCCAGGAACGCCAACCACAGCCCTGTCTGTCTAGTCCTCTGCCCTCCTGTAGTCCCGGCTCCTCAGAACAAGGTAGAAAGTAAAGAAAATAAACTCTGTCTGGAGGGTGAGCGAGTAGCCTTTGGGAGGCAGGGCTCCTGCCTCAGCCTTCCGAAGGTCCCGAGGAGCAGAAGGTCCCGAGGAGTAGCGTCCCTCCCGCCTGGGGGCGGGGCTGCGGCTGCGCTCCCTCCCGCTCCGCTCCGCGCCGCTTTGGGTTTCTCCTGTGAGTGCTCACTCCTAGTCCATTCCTGGGAATACTGTCAGGTCTAGCCTTAGAGTCAGGCACCAGGGCAGTGAGCTGTGAACCAAGACCAGTCTTTGCCCCTTCAGGATCTGCCCTGACGGAGCTGAGCATTTGGCATGGTGCCTGTAGTGTGTGCACTGAAAAATGTTACCCACATGAGAACATCTTTCCTTGAGGATCCATTGGTGAAATGGCTACAGTTCTGCTTAGTTCTTATGTATGACATGCACACACACATACACACTCACACACACACTCACACACACACCCTCAAGTGCCTGAATTGAGTTGGAGAGATGGCTCATAGATAAGAGGCTGTCTCTCCAGAGGGCTTTGGTTCCGTTCCTAGTACCCACATGGAGGCTCACCACTGTAACTCCAGTTAGAGGATCTGGTGACTTCTGACCCCTGAGGGCACTGTGAATTCATATAGTTCACAGATATACGTGCAGACAAAACATACATATACATGAAATATTTTTAAATGTGTTCATTATTATGGTCAGGGATTTTGAATTTTCATTCTTTATATTGGCTGCTTAAAATCTAGAGCTGACACTCACAGTTTGTTTCCGATGAGGCTTTCAGTATCTCCTCTCTCTCTCTCTCTCTCTCTCTCTCTCTCTCTCTCTCTCTC
>BDUI01000029.1:39918-54938 GCA_002335545.1 Apodemus speciosus
CCTGGAACTCACTCTGTAGACCAGGCTGGCCTCGAACTCAGAAATCCGCCTGCCTCTGCCTCCCAAGTGCTGGGATTACAGGCGCGCACCACCACACCCGGCTCTATAACTATAATTTTAAGGCACATTTTTAAAAGTTCCGTGTGTGTGTGTGTGTGTGTGTGTGTGTGTGTGTGTGTGTGTGTGTGCGCGTGTGTGTGTGTGTGTGTGTGTGTGTGTGTGTGTGTGTGAATGCACGTGCCCACAGAGGCCAAAAGAAGGCATCAAATCCCTGCAGCTGGAGTCCTGGGCAGTTGTGAGCTGCCAGACATGGTTTCTGGGATGTACTCTTGCTGGGATGGCCCAGCAGCATGTACTCCTAACTGCTGGGCCATCTCTCCAGCCCTAGACTCTAGCATATAATTTTAGATAATTCCTCTCTCACAGGAAGCTGAGGCTTGCACCTTAATGTCTTTTTTGCATTCATCCCCAGCAGGGCTTTAGGAATGACTCTGGAGAGCCCTAGCACACGTCTAATGACCTGCCAATCAAGCCTACTCCCCGAGAAGCCCAGGTTTCTGAGTCAGAAGATGTGGGCTCCACACTTAGTCGTTGCTTATCTTATCTTTGTGACTTTGGGTGAGTTCCTCCATTTTTCTGAGAGTCTTTGTTACACAGGGTTGGTCATTCATCGTTTCCAGAAACTTGTAAGCTAACATTTATCATGTTACAGATTGTGATGTCATAAACAGATCTGTGATGTTATCTCTTTCTGCAAGGCCTGGTGAGGCTGAGGAATCCAGAAAGAAGTGGATCCATGCTTGCAAGTGTGATCAGCAGAGAGTAGCTCAGGGAGAGCCTTGCTAGTCATGTATCTCTTCCTTGGATGAGGGTTCCAGAATCAGGGTCCCCAGCCGTGGGCTGAGTCCTGCTGACTCATGCACTACCGCTCTCCATTCCCTAGCTGATCTCAGCCCCATTTGCTTCTTCTAGTCCAAAGGGAGCAATAATCCCATTCTGAAGACATGTCTCATTAAGACATCTCTAAGATAGAGCCAGCCCCATAGACTCTGGGCTGCTGCCTGCGAAGGCTTCTCCTCCCTTCCCCCATTCATTAATGAATATGGGAGGTTTTATTCCCCCCAACAAAAAAGTGTTAATTAGACATTGCTCTGTACAGGGATATTACACAAATGAATTAAACTTAAATCAATCAGCAAGCCGGCTCTGTGCTTCAGGTCCCCTGAATGAGGAGGGAATTGAAGGCTGTGACGGGAAACAGGTGGCGTGGCGGGCCGTCTAGTGGAGAGTGAGAAGGAAGAAGCTTCCTTTTGTTTCCAACCCTCCCTCTGCCTTCTCCCCCTCCCTTTTATTATTTCCCCTTCCCCCCCCCCCATACATGCATACACACAAATATCCTTGAGGTTTTGAGAGTCACAATTCAATTCTTGTAACTGAAGTTGGTCTGGATTTGCCACTGGTACTTCCTGTGGACCTTATAGGGTCCAGGGTCGTTAAGTCAATCAGAAGTCACCGAATCCAATCACACTGTCACCTTCTCCTGTGCCATTGAGACTTCTGGAGCCACTAGTTTTCTCGTCAGAAAATGGTGCCTATCTTGCAAGTGTGTAGCAGGGAAGGTTCCCTGTACAAGGAGTCGGCATGGTGGGTGATTTCTGAACTCTGTGAACTTGTAATGCTGATTGTTTCTTGTTCATTGACTACAAAAACACAGAAAGACTCTGACTTTGTCCTTTGAGGATACCCAGTGAATTATGAAGGACATGGGCCGGTGAGATGGCTCAGCAGGCAAAAGCGCTGAATATTGTCTGTTAACCTGAGTGTCTGCCCTAGAACTCACCTATTTGGTGGAGAGAACCAACTCTTTAATAAGTTGTCTCCTGCCTACATGTCTACTGTGGCAAGTGGCTGCCTGTGTGCGTGAGTTCAAGGCCAGCCTGGGCTACATAAACAAGTCTCCCCCCAGCATATACATTATGAACACCTCAAACACAGCACACACATCACACATATACCACACACTTACCACATACGAACTCCACAAATACCACATACAATACTGTACACCTGCATATGCAAAACATACTAAGTGTGGAGTTGGGGACTAGGTCTGTTGAGAAGTTGGAGCAAGGATTCTTGTGGCTCTGATAAAGAGGCCAGTTAGGGGCGAGAGATGAAGAGGAACAGCCATGAGTTGGGCCACCTGGGTTGTGCCAGGTAGAAGGTATACATGCCTCCGTCTGGCAAAGGAGTTTGAACAAAGGCATAAAGCAGTCTTTCCTTCTTTCCTTCCTTTCCTTCTTTTCTTTCTTTCTTTCTTTCTTTCTTTCTTTCTTTCTCTTTCTTTCTTCCTTCCTTCTTCCCTGCCTCCCTTCCTCCTTCCCTTCCTCTCTCCCTCCCTCCCTCTTTCTCTCTCTTTCTTTCTTTCTTTCTTTCTTTCTTTCTTTCTTTCTTCCTTCCTTCCTTCCTTCCTTCCTTTCTTTCTTTCTTCCTTCCTTCCTTGGTAAAGAAAGACTTATTTTCTTTCTATTTATGTGTGTGTGTGTGTGTGTGTGTGTGAGAGAGAGAGAGAGAGAGAGAGAGAGAGTGCAGTTGTGCAGGATGCCAGAGGACAGCATCTTTCCGGCCCCGCCTCCTTTGCTCTGAGGGGAGCGTGCAGTTCCGGGCCAGGCAGGGCTTTGGGTACTGTTCTCTGCGGTGTCCACTCTTCCTTTCCTTGAGAGTCCCTCATGGCCTTTTCTTACTACCACCCACGAGGCAGTTGTTCAGTCCTTCTCTGGAGCTCTGCCATTGCTGTCTTTTCTCCTGTCAGCCCTTTACTACGCACCATTGAGTTCTTGCTCAGAGATAGACTTTTGTTGTTTGTTACTTTGGTCTTTAGAATCAGGAACTGAAGCTAGGGCTTCGTGCATACTCGCCACGTGCTATGCCACTGAGCTGAAGTCTCAGCTAGCCATTCCTTTTCTGTTTTAGCTGCCTCGGTTTCCTACAGACGCACCTCTCCCAATTTCCATTTTACTTTTACACCCATCTGAGCACTTGACATTCTTCATATTCCAGAAGTTTATAATTGGAGCTGAGCAGTGTTTCAAATTGAAAAGCTGTTCTCCACTATCTTAGCCATTTACCTAGTTCTTTTACTTTCCGGTGTGATCTGACAGGAAAAGAATGTGTCAGTCATGTTACTTTTTCATCGCTATAACCAAATGGCTATGATTATAAAAAAAAAATAGGGAGTTTGGAGATTTCAGTCTGTGGTTGGTTAGCTCTATGCTTTGGGGCTTTTGGTGAGTCAGTCTGTCATAGCAGGAGCACATAGCATAGGAAGGCACTCGGGTTATGGGAGAAAGGAAGAAGAAAGGGGAGCCTGGCAGGCCATTGGCTGCTCATTGACCCAGCAGTCTTCCACTAGGTCCCGCCTCCTAAAGGTGACGCCAACTTTCCAATAGTTTTACATACTAGGGAGCACACTTTCAACACATGAGCTACTAGAGACATTTCAAGTCCAAACTACTGAGAGGAATCGGATGTGGGTTCTGGCCTGTAGACTGATCAGTAGTGAGGACTCAGGTTCACTGAACAGCTCTGAGATTTTATGGGTCACAAGTTACAGTGGATGAGAAAATGATCCATGAGTGCTTAGCTGCTCGTCAGTGCGAGCAGTTATTTCCTGCTCTTTCTGTCCATTTTGTGCCAAAGGACGGGAGCTCTCCATGGATGACCTACACCATAGACTGCTAAAGCAAGCATGCTTATGGGTTTGGCCTATCCAGATATGCTAGAAAATCATATGTTTGTTTTCCATCCCACCGCATATAAAGGAATTCTTTTTCACTTAAAAAAAAAAATCAAAATAGGCTGGAGAAATGGTTCAATGGTTAAGAGTGCTGGCTACTCTTCCATAGGACCCAGGTTCGAATTCCCAATACACACATAGTGGCTCATAGCCATCTGTAACTCCAGTTCCAGAGAATCCTGTTCCTTCTTCTGGCTTCCATAGGCATCAAACATATACATGCAAGCAAAATATTCACACACCTTTAAAAAAGAGAGGGAGATCAAGACATGCTAGAGAAAGAAAGCACATAATATAAATTATGTGTATATTCTAGTTAATAAACATGGGTTTTAATGTGTGTGATCTGGTGTGTGTGTATGTGGTGTATGTGAGTGTGTGTCTGTGTATGTGTGATGTATGTGAGTATGAATATGCTGTTTGTATGGTATATATGTGTGTGTAATATGTGCATGTGGTGTGTGTGTGTGTGTGTGTGTGTGTGTGTGTGTGGTGTTTTATGTGTACACTTTTCTTTATTTCTGCTTTTCATTTTTAAAATTGCTTTCGCTTCGACCTTTCCTTTGCTTTCTTGGGTTTGTGTCTGGTCTGAGACCCTTAGAACAGAAGCAGGAACTTTTAGCAGCTGCCTGCCATTGTCTCCTGCTTAGGCAGCTCTTAAGCATCCTCCTAATGGGTCAATTACTTATCATTTGGCAGTTTCTGTTTTTCTTTTAAAAGGAACCAGTTGAGAACCGTCCCCTGGGGACTAAGCCTGAGGCAGTGCACTTCAGGAGGAGACCGCTGTGCTGTGCGCTGTGGTCACACCTGCACACACAGCTTCACCACAGTTTCAAACAGGCCGGCCTTTGACTCTGACATTTTCCTCCACCAGTGAAGGGAAGGGATCAGGATAACATAAGAATCTGCCTTCCAGTGGAAACCAAAGGTGGGGGGAGGGAGTGTGGATCCATAGGGACCAAGGAGAGAATTCCAGCAAAAGAGAATGAAGTTATGAGTTTCTTCTCTGTTGTCTGTTCCAGGCACTGCAGATTATTCTGTTTACTATTGACTGGTTTACTTTAATTCACACAGAGGTCTGTTAAATAGGAATTAATAACCCCATTTTCTGTTTTCTGTATAAGCAGTAAAATCTAGAGAAATGAGGGAGTATCTGAAATCCAAACTCATTTCTCTAGAGTTCTGGCTCCTTTTACCATGATCTCTCAGGTTTCCATGTAATCTTCATGGAGAAGGAGCTAGACCGTGTTACCGCTAGACAGAAACCATGTGGCTAATTCACCAACCGGATGTTTGGGTGGCGTGTTTTGTTTGTTTTATTTTTGAGACGGGATTTTACCCTGTAACTCAGTCTATCTTAGACCTCACTGTGAATCCCAGGCTGGGAACTTGAGGTTATCCTCCTGCCTCAGCCTCTAAAATGCTGGGATTATAGTCATCATGTAGATATTGTTCACATCCCAGTAATTTGGAGGGACATGCTCTTCCCCCTTAAAGAGACATTTAGAAAGCTAGCACATACTACAGAATTACACCGAGCCAAAGGGTAGATTTATGCCCTGGATCAGTTTCCAGTTAGTCCTCAAATCCTCGGGGATACAGGCAGCCAAGATTCTGAGAGATACTTCCCTAAAGCAGCAGCAGGCTGAGAGATCCGAGGATAATCCAAAAGCCAAAGAGCTTGTTTGTTTTTTCAATGTCGAAGAAACCTTGAGTCTTGATTTTACAAATCAAAGGACAAGAATTTACATACTACAGTGCAAAAGGAACTCCTTGGAGCATAGAATCTGATTGAGGAATTTCAAACTGTTCRTTCATTCATTCATTCCTATTTTCTAGTGGAACTCCTTTAGATGGATACTGCAGATCAGAGTACACAGTGGCACAGGGTTGCAGAGCTGCTCTGGGCTGAAGAATACAAAGCTCCTTTGCAGGCTGGCACCGGAGGCATGACGTCCTGTATTCACAGATGGCAGACAGAACGGGTTCCTGAAACCCTCCAGACAGACAGAGTCTACAAGAAGGAAAATAAATAACAGGCTCTATGGAGAGGAATCCAAGGGTTCATGGATAGTGTGAGCTGTCTAGTCAGGCCCTAAGAGGAGGGCCTTGATGGACACTTTAGAGTCCTCCTTACTAGAGAGACTGACATAACCCTGATCAATCTACAGAGGGCAGAGAGAGAGGTCTTCTGTTTAAAAGCAAGAAGTAGGCTGGCAGGTGCATAAGATATCCCAATAGCTGAGAGCCTTCCTACTTCCTGGCTTTAAAAAGGAAAGAGAAGACAATTTAGGGTGGAGAGCAAACTGACTAAAGAAGAAAAACTCTGTAGGAGAGACCAAAAGGGGCATCAAATGGGAGCGAGGGTATCCAGCTCAAGGGTTTTGTGGCTTTTATCTGGCTGAGGCATCTTAGTAGGTCTACCAGTGAGCCACAGCGGGGTCTGTGATAAGGTCTATTTTAGCTGTTCCCGTGGGGACCCCAGGCATCTCTTGGCTGTGGGGCCTGCTTCTCCCATGCAGTGATGCTCAGACAGCAACTACTAGTATTGGGCCTTGGCCAAATTGCCTCATCCCTCAAATATTTCTCCCTGGTGTGTGTGTGTGTGTGTGTGTGTGTGTGTGTGTGTGTGTGTGTGTGTGTGTGTCTGTGTGTGTGTCTGTGTGTGTGTCTGTGTGTGTGNTGTGTGTGTGTGTGTGTGTGTGTCTGTGTGTGTGTCTGTGTGTGTGTCTGTGTGTGTGTCTGTGTGTGTGTGTTTCAGTGTCTCACAGCGTAGTCCAGGCTGACCTCAAATTTATAGCAGTCTGTTTGCATGCTGGGATTACAGGTGTGAACCACCATGTCCAGCTGGACTCCTCAGTTTGTGAAAGGAGTTAAACACCTTGCGTTCTCCAGGCACTGTAAATGTGATATGGATTTTGTGTTCTTGAAGTAGTTAGCAGAATGCCTGGTATAGACAGTTATACAGTAAGTGACCATGGTATTCATTGTTGTTGGCCATCATATCTCAATTGTCCTTCTAAACTCTGGATGTAGTCCTCTTCCAGGGAACACCACACTCCCAATCCCTTTGGGGTTCTCAGGTAGCTGCTAGCTCATCTCCAGTGCTCTAGGCACCTGGTCTCTTTCCCCGGGGCCCAGAGTAGAGCCCAAGAGCCTTACAGTAGACCCTAGCCACTTGAACCTTCCTCCCCACCAGCAATCAATTCTATGTTGTCAGCTAGATCCAGAGCAGGACTGTCATGGTAGCTGCTGATGGTGGTTCTAGCTGAATTAGGGTCTGGCTCTGTGCCTTCCAACTTTCTTAGGAAGTTCTTCTTAGACTCATCATCTATCTACCTAACTGCTAAAGGAGGAAACTAGCCATCTCTTTCTGGCTGATGGAGGAAGGTCTATGTAGAGAACTTGTCTGTTCTCTGGTTTGTGATCTGCATCCCATGTGTCCATCTGCTTGGCCTTCAATTCCACATGTGTTTATGTAGCATCTTCTACTGTGTGCCTCTTATCGTTGTCCTGGTATTCGGCTGAATGGAAGCAGAAGGGTCTGGTTCTCCAGTAGCTGGAGGGGTCAGATAGTAGTGCCGGGAGTGGTCAGAGGACAATCAGGAAACGCGAACTTGTAACTAGGGATAAACATAGGGATGTGCAAATAAAATTTAACAGGAAGGACCTGCATCTTCAGATTCCTTTACACTTTGTCCTCCTCTTTTAGGGATGCTTCTTGGTGTGCCATCAGAAAATAAATTGATCTGGTCCCTCAGATCTCTCATATACTGAAGATAACATAAAGAGTATTTCAGATGGCCTGGACAGGAAAAATATTCCTAGGTCACATGGAAGGAGCATTAAGTAGATGGACCCTTCGCTATGACTACCAGGGAAGGACTTTGTTTTGTTCACCAATTCAGGATCTAGAAGCCTGACACATAGTAGGTCCTTAATGAATATTCTCTAGCTCCAATGCCTAGCCTAAGACAAATGGAGAGGCAGCATCCCATTGACCATAAAGAACTGCTCTTCGACAGCAGAACTATCAGGAAAAGAGGAGGTTTTAGTGTCGCTTCATGAGTGAGTATACCCTGCTGCAGCCAATCTCAGGAAAAGAAGACACATGCTGGGCATGCTGCATGGGGACTTCCGGCTGTGGAGGGAGAGTAGACAAGGTAAGCGCCACCGTCCCTTCTGACGCTGAGGCTTGTCTCCCCTCCCAAGCTCAGCCTGCCTGGTCTTGCATCATAAGTGTTTGGGCTCTGCTGACAATGCCTGGATCTAGATTGCCTTGGAACCATCTATGAGAGAGTAAAATGGAACCGCTTAGACATCCTTTTACCTTTCTGACCCTACGGAGTTCTGTTTTCTGTAACCAATCGCCAGTGGTAACATTGCTGGATGCACAGCACATGCTTTTTCCTCTTTTTACTGCCCCCAGTTCCCACCAGGTGGAGGAAACAGTAGCACTGACTTGTGACTGGGGTTAGAAGACAGGAGTGTGACAAAGGACAGGTGGGATGAGGTGGCATATCAGAGCCCAGCAAACTGGGGCAGGGGTCTAGGGTCCCAGGACAAGTGAGCCTCTCTGTGTTCCAATGTGCTCACATCTCTATTCTGCCCCTACACCCAAGCCTCAAACCAGGCTGTTCCCTTGGATCTCCCATGATGCCCGAGGCCACTGTCTGGAGGGGACCCTATGGCACATTTGTTTTCTCCCTCCTCATTCCATGTGTAAATATGCCTAGGATATAAAAACTGTCTGGCCCCATGAGATAGGAATCGCTTCTTTCAGGGCATTCTTTCCAGATGGCCTAGAGGTTGCTACATGTGTTCATGTGCTGAGCCCTGAGGGAGGTCCCAGAGGTAGGGACTAAGTCTGTCTCGCTCTTGAGAGAGAACCGTATTTGTCACTTGTGGGTAGTGTTGTTATGGTTTTTTTTGTTGGTTTGTTTTGATGTGTTTGGTTTCTGTTTTTTTGGCAACCATGCCATCTCCTCACGGCTGTTGATGTGCTTAAAAGCAGAGCTCCAAAAAAGGTGACAGTTGATGCACAGGAGGCTCCCTGCTGGGAGTGTGGGGCTAGGTCTCTCTGCTGTGTTCTCCCTCTGGGCAGCTCCTCTGCTCTTGCCCGGGTCTGCAGGAGTGATGTCATACTCAAGTTCGTCCATGCAGCCACTCACTTGTCTGTTCCCTTAACCGAATTCACTGAGGCCTTTCTGGTAAGCCAGGGTCCAGGTTCAGCCTTCAGGGATAGGTGGACTCGGAGCTGGGCTCCCACTCTGTGTCAGGCAGCAGGCCCAGCCCTTGTGAGGCTGCTGGCTCAGGGCTCCAGCTTGTACTCATTGAAGAAATACATGAGCCAAGGTCTACTGGGACGGCAATGTCCCCTCACTGTCATCAGGGAAAGCAAAGATAGCCTTCCACAACCCTGAGAACATAGGGCAGTCTGGACCACCAGGAGCTCCTGACAGTGACCTGTGACCCTTCCCCCGGGGAAAATGACTCAGATAGGAGAAGCCATAGAACAAGGTTACCAGTGACCTGTTGGTAAGGTGGCCCAGCCTGGAAGTTCAAAGCATGGAGTGAGGCTGACCTTTGTACCTTCTCTTGCCTCCTGTTTCCTTGGGAGACAGACATTTCCATCACTCCACTCTGTTACTGGTGACATCAGCTTCCCCGTGTGAAGTGGGAGAGGTAGGGACCAGGTGAGCTGATGGGATTGGAATTACTTGGTAATCCCATATCTTCATACCACTGTACTGTTCACTAAGTCCCTGCTAAGAGCCAGGCTGTCTGGGAGTTGGTACAGTGTTCCTGCTTCTGTAGGGGAGGAAGTGGAGAGCAGCTAGCTGCACATATTCAGGCAACCTGCTGTAGCCTTTGCCGCTCTTTGATACTTTGTCTTCTGCCTGTAAAGGTCTGTGGTGTCTCCTCTTAAGGGGCATACCAACGCAACACCTACCTACTACTAGGGAGTGGGAAGGGGAGGAAGGATGAGAAGCTGTATACATAACTGGGATGCGAGACCCACACTGCAATATCTGGGCAGAGAGACTACATGAAAAGTTTCCTGGAAATGTGAATTGTGACAGCGTTGCGAGATTTCTCTTATATCCCCTCTCTTGGCAGCGGGAGGGGGGTGCGGAGGAAATCAGAACACTGATGCCGGCCCCTTCCCTTCTCCTCCTCCTGTTCACCCCCAGCCCCTTTCTTGGCCCCTTCTGCCAGCTTCCCTATCCCAGCTTGTGGTCTTCAGCCTGTTGGAATCAGATATGGTCTTTGTCTTTCTGCCTGGCTGCTCCCTTTCAGGGAGAAAGGGCTCCGCGTCTGGGAATGCTGTAGTTCAGGGAAGCCTGGGGCAGCCTGGAGACCTTTCTCTGTATCACCTTCCCTGAGACTGGCTAGCTTCACAGAGGTGGAGAAGGCCTCTGCTTTCCTGGGTCACTGCTCTGAGAAGGGGAAGCAGAGCAGAAAACGTGGCCTGTGGAGAGGCCTGGGGAGCAGGCAGGGTTGGGGATCAACAGGGAACTGAGCATGGGTTGAGCCCCCTGTGCCCTATCTGCTCCACTCAGACCAGCCATGGATGTCTGAGAGGACCCGGGCCGGGCTGGGTGGTGCTGTTCCTGTGGGCACACTATGTGCTGCTTTCTGACAGAGGAAGGTATACTGTTTGCTGGCTTAATGTGATCTGAGAACCACGTTGTTGGCGATAAAGGGGCTAGTGAAACCTCGTGTCATTTTATAACCATGAGTATTACCAATAGCTTCATTTGCATAGCATGTACACGGCTAAGTACTTCATATGCTGTGGTTCATACACCCTGGGCAGCCATATTTTATAGATTAAAAAGAAAACCCCAAGGCTCAGAGGAGTTAGCTGCATTTGTTCACAGTGATAGTGGGGACGCTTCGAGGCAATCCATCTGCGTGCTCGTATGCTCTGTGGCTGACCCTGTAGTTAATCCTGGGTTTCCATCCCAATAGCTTTGTGAAGCATAATTGTTTAATTTCTCATCACCTCCACATTTCCATTGGTACGCTGGCATTAATGATGCATATTTTCATGGTGGATATTAGGAGTCGCTGAGACAACTGCATAAAAACATTCACTCAGAAGAGGTGAACTGGATAGCAGAGGCTTTGCTGCATAGATGTAAGACAGTGAGCAGGGTGGACATGGTCCTTCCCTGTGTGCAACCAGCCATGTCTGCAATACTTATACTTCATACACTGGAAGCACCGCATAAACAAGGCTACTCAGAAGCGACAGAGCAGAAGGTAAGACCACTGCTGCCCACCTGCAGAGCAAGACTGAGTCTCTTGTGAAGTCCTCCCTGGGGAGGGCCTAGCCCTGTGCATCATGCTGGGAGTCCACATCTAGAGAGAGGGTCTACCCTTTCTGGACACACACTTTAATGAGAAGTAGATGGATCCAGGGGGACTGGAGAGATGGCTCAGCGGTTAAGAGCACCAACTGCTCTTTCAGAGGTCCTGAGTTCAATTCCCAGCAACCACATGGTGGCTCACAACCATCTGAAATGGGATCTGATGCCCTCTTCTGGCATGCAGGTGTACATGCAGATAAAGCGCTTGTACATTAAATAAATAAACAAAAAGACTTAAAAAAWTTTATAGGAGGACAGAAGGCAAGCTTTACAGTCTAATCTTTCCACTTACCCATTTAATGCTTTAAGGTTTCCAAGTATATTTTCTAAGTGCTGGGTTGACAGTAATGACTAAAATGGGAAAAGAAAATGTCTGCCTCTTGGATCTACACAGGAAAGATCCCACAGATAAATTAATAACATGAGTACATAGGATAATGGTAAGGGTTATGAAGAACAATAAGGCAACAGAAGGGGAACCTGGGATGTGGCGAGGTTGCTCTACAGTTTAAGTCAAATTTCTGTTGCTGTGACAATACTTAAGCAACCTAAAAGGAGCAGAGGTTGACTTTGCTCTGGTTGGGCAAATCATAGTTGCACAGTCCCATAGTCTTGGTAGTGAGGTAGAGCACCGTGGCTGAGTATGTGTGGCAGAGCAAGCTGCTTATCTCATAGCAGCCAGGAAGCAGAGAGAGGAGAGAGTAGAACCCCAAGATCACCTTACCTGCAGGGATCTTACTTCCTACCATTAGGCCCTTCCTCCTGAAATCTCACTGTCCCCCAACAGCACCGTGGGCTAGGGACCAAGACTTTAGCACGTGGACTTTGGGGAAGACATATAAGATCCAAACCGTAAGAGGCTGGAGAACTTACTTAGAAAAGATGAYAACTTGGAATGGAGGAACAGGTACACTGAGAACAGCAGTGCATAAGTCCTGAGGCAGGAATGTGCCCACAGTTGTCGAGGTAACACTAACGTGGATTAGTAAACTGAGGAAAAGAGCTAGGAGCTGATCTAATGGGTGTATGTGTGCGTACATAAACTCATTGTGCAAATCACGAAGTCTTCAGTACCAGAGTTTGATTCCGACACTCACCACCCTGTGCAGAATTCATAATGTGGAGAGCACATCCCAACAAAACCCTCTGCACTTCACTTGGAAGTCTCTGCTCTAGTTCAGGAGTTCCCATGACCCTTTTGGATTTGATAAATTCATGAATGACTTAGAGTTCAGAAAAGTACTATACTTACAGTTTCTGAAGAGACCTGTGGATGGAGATCTGAGAAGGATCCAGATGGAGCCTCTGTGTCTTCTGCTTGAGGAATCAAGACTTCCAGCCTTCCTAGGTCATGGTGGGTTCACTAACCTGGAAGCTGGCAAGACCCCGAGTGTCTGGGGTGTTTACCTGAGTGTGCAGCCGCTAGCCTTCCTACATCTCTGGTCAAGTGCACATCTGTCCAGCTTAGCCACCTACTTACTTTCTACCATAAACCCAGGTGTGGAACTGGGCACAGTGGTACACTCCTTTATTCCTAACACTTGTGGAATAGAAAGAGAAGGGTTAGGAGTTTAAGACTGTTCTTAGCCATATTGCCAGTTCAGACCATTTTAGACTACATAGGACCCTGTCTCAAACAAGCAAAAACCAAACCAAACCAAACCAAACCAAACCAAAAACCCGCTGTGGGTCTACTCCTGTCATTGAAGTCCCAAGAACTTAGAAGTTATGTCCCAGGAACCAGGATAAAGACCAACAAGCTTTTTAGTGTAAGACTGGGCTTTGAAGGAATCTTCTGAGCCTGGACTTTCTACTGAATGATTTCAGCAGCCATTTGTGGGTTAGAGGAGTAAGATGGTGGGCAGAGGAGTGATGTGACAGAATTTCTGTTTGAACAACCCCACTCTGGCTGCTATGTTAAGAGTAGACCTAGGGGCTAGAGAGATGGCTCAGCGGTTAAGAGCAATGACTGCTCTTCCAGAGGACCTGAGTTCAATTCCCAGCAACTACATGGTGTTTCACAACCATCTGTAATGGGATCCGATGCTCTCTTCTGGTGTGTCTGAAAACAGCGGCAGTGTACTCATATGCATAAAATAAATACATACATCTTTTTTTTTTAAAAAAGAGTAGGAAGGAAGGAAGGGGCAAGGACTCATAAGTGGTCACTCTAGTTGTCCAGGCAGACAGTTTGGTGGGTAGTACAAGAGACAGGTAGCACCAGGGGCATCCATTTTTAGAGCTACACACACACACACACACACACACACACACACACACACGCGCGCGCGCGCGAATGTAACAGCAATCAATGAATGGGCCCGGGGGTGGGGGGAGGCCGTGAATTTGAAGGAGAGTGATGAGGAGTCTCTGAGAGGTTTGGAGGGAGGAAAGAGAAGGTAGAATGGCCTACTTATATTATAATTTTAAAAAAGAAATGAAGAGGGCAGGGAGTCACAGAAAAACATGTGTGGTCCTGCAAGTCCAGTGAGGGAAGCCCCAGCTAAGTCAGTGTTCAACTAGAGTTCTGTGGTGATCCGTGAGGCAAGATGGCTAAGGACTGGGGGTAGGCCCAACAGTAGAATACACACACACCTGGTCCACGCAAATCCCTAAGCCCAATTTCAAGCATGAAAAATGGTAAATAAATACCTGACACACATCCCCCCTCATTAAGAGGAGGACTAAGCTGCCTAGTGATCTTAGTGAGAAACGTTCCAGGATGATTTTGTGAGAGATGGTGGGATTGCGTGCCCAGTTCTGACTGAGTGCTTTTGCTACGAGGCCAGGGATTCTGCAGTGGCTGGCTAGGGTCAAGAGAGGAGAAGATGCATCGTATTTACAGGAAGGTGCCTGAGGGAGCAGCATCAGTGTTAGAAATGAAGGATATTTGGTCAGAAGTAAAGGAGACTCTCGGGGAATGTCATAACTTTCCTCACATGCTTAAAGGACTATCGTGTGGAAGAGAATTAGATTCATTTTATGTGACCCCAGAGGAAAACCTAGGATTGATGTTTAGAAGCTGCGAAAAGAAGGATTACAGTACACACTGGATTAGAATTCCGTGAGTGTATTATTTTCTCATTTGGTTAATCCCCACTCAATGCCCACTACAAAACCAGCACTGGCCGAGGCACCAAAGCAGAGCTCTGCTAAAAGTACACATGGCCCCTTTCAGATAGTGGAGAGGAACTCAGACAAGTGGTATAGTGTAAGGTGGAAGTGCTGACCTGACTGGGGTAGGGAGTGAGGATTTGGAGGGTTCTATGCTCATATAAGCATTGGCATAATTCCTGGCTAAGGATATTCTGCTGTCTGACAATGGAGGCTCATCTCAATCAAGTGCAGTAAGTTTTCTAGAGGGTAAAGCTATGTAGGTACAGACTTCATAACGATGTCGGATAAATGACAGGTGATGGTATAGCATCACTTGCAGAGCCTTCTGGATTCTCACTCCAGCCCTGCCAAAGCCAGTCTATTGTCTTCTGCCTGGTAGCTGGGTCCAGGGTGTGGGTATCTAGTGAATCATCTCCTGCCTTGCGCCTCTGTCTTCCAGCTTTGCTCCATTAAACCTGCTCTCTGACCAGGCCATTTCTGCCATCTGCCTGGGACCTTCTTTTGTGCTGCTCTTTCCCCTGAACCCTTTTCTACTTCCTCAACATATTTCATTTTTCTTATTTCAAAAAGTTCTCTGGAACTTGAGACCCTGAATCTGTGACTTTCTTCATAATTCCTGGTCCAGTGGACCTTGGATTTCTCAGGTGTATTGTGAGACAGGTCTAATTTAACATGGAGGATTGGTCCTTAGAACGCTCTAAATAAGGATGGAAGAAGAGGAAGAGATAGAG
>BDUI01000029.1:58909-112775 GCA_002335545.1 Apodemus speciosus
AAAAAAAAAAAAAAAAAAAAAAAAAAAAAAAAAAAAAAAAAGGCTCCTAGGCACCAAGCCAGAACTGCATCTTGAAAGATAAATAGGAATGAGCAAAGGAGAGGTCAGGGAGCTTCCCAGGCTGGCTGCTGGAGTAGGATGCTTCTGGTTGGGCAGGATCCCGACAAGTCGTGATTCCTCAAAGGTGAAGAAGTGGACACTGGGAAGCATGGAAGAAGATGCTGAAGAGATAAACAGCAATCGCTCTGGGTAAGACCTACCCTAGTCTGTCCTTCATCTGAAGTCAGTAGGGGAGTGCTGAAGGATTTTGTACTGGGCAATGATGTCACCGGGCTTGTGCTTTAGGAAGATCATTCTGGCAGCTGTGTGGAGAATGGATTTAAGAGGCGCAAGCTGGAGGTAGGGAACCATCAGGAATGTGTCGCAACGGTCCCAAGAAGCAAGGGAAAAGATTTAAACCACTACCGTGTGGGAGGAGATGAAGGTTTAAAATTGGAACCTATTTAGGAAGGGTCATGATACCTGTCATGGGGTAGTCTTGGCTGAGCCTCAGGCATAAATGAGGGTGAAGCAGTCTTAGGGTCTTTGCCCAGAAAGATTAAAGAAATGAAGCTGAGAATCATGTCACACCACAGATCTCATGGCCCTTGGTAAATGAGGGAGGGTCTTCAAAGATGGTGCCCACAACCTCTATCGACCAACACTACGTGATGGGGAGCAGCTCCCGAGAGTCTCTGGCTGAGGATCAAGGGCTTGGCAGATCTTCAGGTCTAAAGCCAACATCAGCATCAGGAGAGGGGAGTGGAAGCTGAGGGGTACGTGCCTGTGCTGGAGGGCATCTGCATCACGTGTTTCACGCAGGTCTTTTACAGGGACAGAACTGCAGGGTGTGGTTGGCATGGAGATGACACTTGAGCAGGATTCTAGTACTTACTCTACATGATCCCTCAGAACTCCATGGTGGCCTTGGCCCAGGCTGAGTGTTAGAAAGGCTACATTTCTGGTTTTGTGGTTAACTGGTTCTGTGACTTGAGACTTCAGGGGATTCAGGTCTCCTCTTTTGACCCCTGATTTTTTTCTTTGTACACTAAAAGGGTCAGATTAGATTAGCAGGTTTTATCTAATGTGAAGTTTTACAATTCTGGAGAATACTGTCAGATATTCAGTCTCACGCAGCTGAGGCTGGCCTTGAGCTCAACACTTGTTGGAAAGTGACTTTGACTTCACGATCCTCTCGCTTCCACTCTTCCAAATACTTTTGCACAGGTAAGTACCTCCATAGGTGGCTCTAGCACAGATCTTATTGGGGAGAAGGAACGTCTGTTGTTCCCCGTAATTCCGTGCTCCTATTTGCAGCTCTCACCATCTATAAAAATAGACAATAAGCTATTGTTTTTAATGGTTCAGGGTCACATAGCAAATATCTATAGATGATAAAGTGGACATTAATGAAAGAGAAACAGTGGCTATTTTATTACTTTGCATAATCCCTTTAAACCCTCATAACTCAGCACTGCCAATAATCAATACACGGCCGCAACAGCAGCAGGAGTAGAGGAGCCATGCCCACGCCGGGAGTCTGCTTATCTCCTCTAGGGAGGAACTCAGTGAAGGGGTGTGTCCTTCTTCCTCCATTCTCTGGCTTTTTCTAATCCATCCTCTCTTCTTGTTGACTCTTTTCCTGGGAAAGATAGAAAAGCAACTTAATAAAACCTCTTCCTTTCCCACATCAGCTACAAGCTGAAGTCCTTAGGTGGCCATCAGGCCACCCACATGTCACCTCTGCCTGCCCACCAGCACCCCAGGATGCTTGTAAATGTCTTCACCTGCTGTGTGGTCCTGCAGACTGGAAAGGACTCACTCCTTCCCCTCAGAGTCTACGTTCCTCCAACCCAAGAATCCTGATGATTGATCCATGTCGCGTTCCTTCCGCTTCTTTGTAAACTGTCTTAGTCTTACACTCCTCTGGATCCCCAGGTGTAGTGTGGCTGTTCTACATGAAGTGGACGCCAGAGGAAGCTGTGCCTCCTTCTCTCCCCGACTTACACCAGGTTATCTCTATTAACCCCTGTGACGGAAGTCTAAACTCACTGCCCAGCGTGTGAGAGTCCGAGCGATCTGATCAACACCTGTGATCTAATGGGCGCCATCTCCTCTGCCCTGTCTCTTTAAGTTCATCCGAACCATTTGCAGGTGCCACAGTCCTCCACGCACATGCGCCCTTCCGCCCTTCCGCCCTTCCGTTGCTTGCATGGAGCTTTTGCTTGGGGGAACCCCCCCCCACACACACACACACATCATCTGTGCGCTTTGTGAGCACCTCCCACACGTCACATCTCTGACTGGCTCCTCTCTGCCAGCCTTTCATCTTTGTCCTTTAACCTAGAACCCCATAGTGTATTTATATGCGAAAGTCTGTTTTTACCTGTAAATCCCTGAGAGGGGAAGAAACAGCTCTCTACCTCTTATCTCCATCCTGTAACAGTGCTGGACATGTAGAAACACATATGAATGCACAAAAGCATGCACGTGTGCGCATGTACACATGCATGTGCATGCACGCACGCTTACACACTACAGTAAATGCTTTTCGTGTACTTTCTGGATGGCTCCACTAGAAAAGACGCTTGACGCCCAGCCTGGGGTTTGATTCCTGGAACCCACGGACAGGTAGATGGAGAGAACTGACTCCACAAAGTTGTCCCCGGACCTCTACATGCATGCCGACCACCCCCCACACACCGTGTACACCCACAGTCTGTCTTACGATAATGATAGGTTTACTTTTTTCTTGTTGTTTCGGTTTATTTTTGTTTGTTTTGCTTTTTAAGACAGGGTTTCTCTGTGTAGCCCTGGCTGTCCTGGAACTTGCTCTGTAGACCACGATGGTCTGGAACTCACAGAGATCTACCTGCCTCTGTGTCCCTAGTACTAGAATGAAAGGCGTGTACTACCACCACCCAGCACACTTACTTTTTAAGTAGATTTACTTTGTGATTTGTGTGCCCCAACCATGCCTCACTATTCTTCAAACACCACTATCCTTGCTGCCCCACCTGCCTCTGGTCAGAAGACACATACTTGTTACATGTGCTGGTCAAGGCAGCAAATCCTGTCTTGTGCAAAATTCTCAGGCTCACTCTCTCCTCTTTTTTTCTTTTTACATGATCATCATTATTTTGAGATTGGGTCTTATGTAGTCAAAACTGACTTGAAACTCCTTTATTTTAAAATCTGTTTTATTTTTGTATGTATGTATGTAGGAGTGTGTTTTATTTTTGTATGTATGTATGTATGTATGTATGTATGTATGTATGTATGTAGGAGTGTGCTGTACGAATGCTTGAGCCATAGTCATCAAAGGAGAGCGTCAGATCCCCTGAGGCTGGAGTTACAGACAGTTGTGAGCCACTACATAGGTGCTGGGAACCAGGATCCTTTTCAAAGAGAAGTGCTCTGAACCACTGATCTGTCTGTCCAGCCCTGGCTTCCAACTCTGTGTAGCTAAGGCTGGCCTTAACCTCCTGCCTCTACTTTCTGAATGATGGTATTACGCATGCGTGCCATTATGCCCAACTCTTTTTTTCTTCTTTTATCACCATCAAAATTAATTTCTTTGTAGGTTTCGTGGTCCATGTCCGTCATCCCAGCCATCAGAAGACTGAGGCCAGGAGGGAGGATCACTGGGTGTTTAAGGCCAGACTAGGTTACAATGAAGCTCTGTCTCAGGAACAACGGTGACCAAGCCAAAACAATTTCTCTCCTACATACCAGAGCGGACGCTTGACTAGAGCTTCAGTGTTATTAATGCCCGGAGGCCATGCCTTACTTAGCCCCTCATCTCCACAGCACGAGTCGGAAACGCTGCGTGAACTGGCCCCTAGTGGAAGAACTGAGTAGTCAGATCCACTTTCTTAGGTTTCAGGATTGCTTTTCTTTTTTGCTTGGGCAAAAGGGATGGGAAGAGTGGTCAGCTGGGTTGAAATGAAGGTGAAGGTAGAGCTAAACGGAAGACTGACTATATTTGACAACAGAAGTTATAAACAAGAGTTCTCACTACTGAGTCCTGTGGCTATTTATGTAAGCTTCCACATCATTCTGGCATTATTACTCAACTTTTGATGATCTTAAACACACACCAGCTGCGGGGGAACATGCTAAGACTGTGTTAGTTACAGCCATTCTCCACCTCAGAGCTTAGGGCGGCATCCCTTCCCCTCCCCTCCGGGCCACTAATATGCTTGAGGATGGGTCGTATTACTCATAGTGATTTTCAGGGTGTCTCTCGGACTTCAAAAATACTCTGGCTCCCAGGAGTTTGAGGTCATTTTCAAGATTTGTCCAGCGCATGTACTTAACGAGAGCTGGGGAGTGTTGCTGGCGCTCGTGCCTACTTTTGGCAGAGTGGGTTGTCCAATCTGGGTCTTGCAATTCCAATGAAATTGTTACTTTTGTTGTTGATGTTGTGGTTGTTGTTGATGATGATGTTGTTGATGTTTAATGTTGTTGTTGAGGTGTGTGCAGGGATGGACTCCAGGCTTTTGTACACGCTAGGCAAGCACTCCACYTCTGGGACGCGCCCTTATTCCCCAGCAGACACWCCTCACAAACACACACACACACACACACACACACACACACACACACACACACACACTTTACTAAAATCTGCCCCACTGATTTGTCCTTAGATTTCCTCTTGTCTTCATCAATTCTGTTTATTCAGCAAGTGGTTATTTTATCAGATATCCACTCCTGTGGAGACACTGTGCTGGGGACATTAAACTAGAGCAGTGAGGTCAACAGAGATGATCTTACTTGTCTTGGCAAGGTCACCCCCCTATCTGGATGTGGGGTCTTACATATAGGAACCTTCCTTTCATGGAGCATTTGCTGGCTTCGGTGGCTTTTCTGCCACCAGTTTCTGGAATTATTTGTCATACCTGTTACATCAGGGATAAAACCGAAACCCAAGAATCTGAGTCTTCACTTGGCTGAACCTAGATCCAAGCACTTACAAACTCTGCCACCCTCAAAAAGCAGGAAAGTCAAAACAGCCCTCTGTTGCCTGGCCTTGGTAGGCCGACTGGGGGAAGGCAGAATAGAAGAGCAACAGCCAGCAACGGGGAGGGGCCTCTCCTCAGCGCCCAGAATCAGACATTTGCTGTCGTTACCCACAGCTGTTTGAATCTCCTTGGTCCCCTGAGGTTCCTTCTACTTCGTTATAGAAGAAACATATCTTAAATTGCTTCTGCAGCTCTGTCAGAGATGTGCGGTTGTCTCACAGAGATGCCGGCGGAAAGCAAGAGAGAGCTCTGCATTTGCTACAGCTGTTCCTCACCTCAGAGGTTTGGGCAGCATACCCTCTCTAGACCACCGTCTAGGCTCCATCTGGGGAAGGCCAGCATGCCAGTAATTTGTGTGCCTCAAAACCACTTTATTGGCCTCTTGTGGCATTGAAAGTCATGTAATTATGAGCAGAATTTATATGTTTCCAGGGCTGCCTAGGCACCCTCCCTGCGTCTCCTTCCAGGCACTGCAAATATTGAAGGTTGGCTAAGAAAAGAATCAAACATACCCACCTTTATTATCTGTGCACCCTGTAGATAAGGTTTTAATTGAAAATTGGTTCATCTGTTCCCTATGCCTAATTACAAGCTGCCTGCAAGGCCCGTGGAGCTCAGGAATAGGAGCTCAGCACTCGCAGACAAGACCTGAGCTTGGGGTCTTAAATGCAGAGTATCTACAGCTGAATTCCGTATCCAGGACTGAAGCCTCCTGGTTGCCTATGCATAAGCAAGGCCTGGGTCTTCCTCACCACCTTATCCCAGTGTCCATGCCTAGGGCTTCTTCCGTGAGGACAGGATGTAGCTCGTGCCTGCTTCCTCTCTGCCACTCTCCAGGGATACACCCCTCCCACGGCATCCTTTGCACTTCTTTCCTTCCAGGCAGATGGGCCCAGCCACTCCATCCATCATCACCTTCCCCTGCGCAGTTCTGGGCTTGTCTAGCGGCCACCCATGCCCTTGCAGGGTTGTCCTTCCCCCTGGCTCAACCCTTCTTCCATACCTCTTTCTCTAATAAGCCATTGCATTAGTAATGGTAGATCTTGGGCCCTTGTGTCTCCAAGTACTTGTTTCACCCACCAGGCTGTCCTGTCTTTTACCTTCTCTGACTCTTCCTTCCAGGTCACAGGGAGGTGTTCAGTAGGGTGGGGGATCCTGGATTTCAGGCCCTCTCTGGATTCTGAGAGTTGATCGCCAGATGGCCAAGCAAGATAGATCAAATTGGCTGTCTTGCTCAGGCACCCAGGACCTATCTTTGTGGATGTGTCCTCCATCCTGGCCTGCTCTGTCTTGGCCCCACTCACATATCACTGCTGCCATGTTTGACTCCGAGGATAATTCTCCTGCCAGAGGGGGGGAGGAAGAATTCATCTTCTGGCTGCAGGCGGGCAGCTGTGAAATACGATTTCTAAAGTGTTTATAATGCACCGTGTTTAGATAGCACTTTACATCTTCCAGAGCAGCTGGCTGAGCAGTGGTTCTGCCCAGCTGGGCCAGGGACTCATCTCAAACACAGGAGGCCTAGCTTTGGGGCCTTAGTTTCTCCTTCTCAAACACCGAGGAAATCACTGAGTCTTGGTCTTCTGCTAGAATCTGAAATATGGCCCGTCTTCCCCCACCCCATCCTCTTTGTTCAAACATGTATTCTCCTTAACTCATCTTCTGGACAATGCCAAGCATTCCTCCTTTACCCACCAAACCCATGGAAGTGCCTGTGGTGGCCAGTGTCTAGATACAGAAAGCCTGCTGCACTTTTGAGCTCTCAGAAGCTGATGGGCCCGTGCGTGAGGCTCTTGCCTCTGGCACTGTGGCCTGAGAGAGGGCAGCTGACAATGAGCCCACTGACGCTCCTGTTGTTTAGGGTCAGAAGACCCCAAACCACTGTGGGTTGTAGATTCCCAATGGACCCAGCTAATATCTATGGACATAGAAAAAATACTTACCTTGTTCATGGTGTTCTGCGCAGGGCCCCTAAGCCTGTAGCCTTTGACCTGAGAACTAGAGACTTTCTTAGCTACCATACTTCCTGAGCCTTTCACATATGTCTGAAATGAATATACTTATCTCCCTTATCTCTGATTAATTTTTTTTAATTCTTTGTTTCACATCGTGCACCCCAATCCAATTCATCTACCAGTCCCTCCATTCCTGCCCTAGTACCCTTTTAAGGGGAGACCTTAAAAGAAAAAAATTAAAAATCTTACCATGGAAGCTGTGGTGCGTCACACAGTACGCCCTTTAGCCCAAACATGTACTTGCAAATGCTCTTTGCAGTGAGTCTTTGGGCTGGTTCGAGGCCTTTGGCATCAGTTACCCCATCAACACTGGATCCTCCCTGGGCTCCTCTCAGGCGAACTGTTGTTGCCCTGTGTCATGGAGATCCTGAAGTTGTGCGGGACTGGCCCCTTTGTGTGCTCTAGCAGTTCATAAATGGAGCAGATGTTGGGGTGGGCCAACTCAAGGCCCTGAATCTGGCCTGGTAGGTGGCTGAGTTGGTCAGTTTGCGGCTGTGCCACACTCAAGCCACCAGGGCGAGCTCTCCTGCCTCACTGAGGGGCAGGGCTATCTCTCCATCAAGACCCCACACCACTAGGCTCAGTTCTTCCACACTGCCCAGGCAAGGGGTGGGGCCGCTCTCCTGAGTTCCCAGGGCCACAGCCGGCAAGGGGCAGAGAAGTACCCTTATCTCTTTACTCCTCAGGCATCTTGTCGGATCCAGAATTCTTCCCTACTTATAAACTACTGAGTACTTTCCCACCATCTACCCAAAGGCCAGTGATACCCCAGGGTGAGCTGGGGAATAAAGAAGTTGCCATAGCTATTCCAGTTTCCCTCTTGCTTCTTCCCAAAAGTTAGCTGCTCCACCTGTGACAGTGTCCACCTCTTTGAAGCAGTGCCCGCCGCATCCGCCGCCGCCGCCGCTCCCCCTGCTCCCTTGCCCCCGCCCCACTCCAGGCCATTGCATAATTAATCTGTGTTTGTCCAGACAATCATATTAATCTGTATGCACTCTGGGGTTCTAGGAGTCCTGCCATTGGCAATAACAGTTCAGAGTCTCAGAACCTTAACACACCTGATGCTGTTAGTCACCAGGGGTGTATCCTAACCTTTCATGGTAACTGTGCTACTTCAGACAATTCCTCAGTGGGTTATAGGGGAAAGAGAAGTCTTGGGTTCACAGGGCATGTAGGGGAGGTGATTTTTTTCGGGAGGGATAGATATTTCAGCTGTCCTCCTAACATTCTTCATGGAGTGTTGCATGTCTTTAGCCAGGTCTGTGGTACCTGTGTCTGGACAGAGTGGAGGCTTGCTGTGAGAGCTAGGCCTAAGGCCTTCCCTTGGTGGCTGCTTGCTGCTTCCAGGTTTGTAGTGCCTGAGGGATGGATACTTCTTCCCTGCCCTCAACCCCATTAGTCCTTTCACTTACCACTTAGTTTCTTACCAAGTTTTCCCACTGGGCTGCTTTTGTTCCAGTAGTTTTTTAGATGACACCATAGCTGAAGAATTATCAAGAATTCTTCCTTATTACTCTGAACTTTCTCACCATTCTCTTCTCCCTCCCTGACCTGCCCTGGACATCCAGGGCCCACTACTGTCACTGAGGAATGCATGGAGGCCATTAGCCAAGAGCAGAGGCACATGCTCTGTTTCCCTCCTCCCAAGTTCTCCTCATTCCATAGCTGGCCAGAGACTACAGGTCCCACCCAGGGGCTGGAGACTTCAAGTTGGCTTTGGATCCTGCTTGCTTCCAGACTCAGAACTGAGTGCAGATGTTCTGGGCTCAAAACAGTTTAGGTCAGTGAACAGTTGGGATCTAGAGAGATGGCTTAGTGGTTTAGACTACTGGCTGGTCTTCCAAAAAACCAGGGTTCTATTCCCAGCACACACAAGTTGCTTAGCAACTGTCCTTAACTTACTCTCAGGGAATCTGACACCTTCTTCTGGCTTCGTTGGGCACTATACACACACGGTGCACAGATATACGCAAGGAAAAATATCCATATATATGAAAAAGAAAAACTGTTAGGAGGACAGAAGTGGTTTTTGTTTGTTTGGTTGGTTGGTTGGTTTTAGTTTTTATTGGTTTTTTCCAGTCTTCTTGAGATCTTGGTTAAGGAGACATCTCTCTTTAATGCATATTCCAGAGAACATCTGGATGTCTCTTCCTCTGTGGAAAGAACCACAACTAACTCCATCACCCCCTTCCATGAGCTAAGGACCCAACCCAGCACATCTATCACACGTCCCGGTTATCAGATCTGGCTGTGACAAGACCAGGACATATTACTCACCTCCTTTCTCAGGCGCCACAGGGACAGTTCCAGAGAGATGTGGAAAGCTCTGCAGGAGATGTCAGAAAGAACAGGCCTCAGAGGGAGAAGCCTACTCCAGAGTCAGGCAGGATGAGGTAGGAAGAGGCTCCCGAGCAGCTCAGCACCCTGAGTGGCTCCATCTCCACCACAGCCTTCCTGCTAGCACCCTGGACATCACAGGGCTGGAAAGCAGTTAGAGGCAGTAGATGTCAGGTTCCGCCAAGTCAACTGGAACTGACAAATTTCTATCTGTTCTAACTTGCCTCTGTTTGCCTACCTCACTCTCACTGCTATCTGTCAACACCAGATTCCTTTGTCCTGAGCCTCACATCCTTGTAACAGATCCCCAGTCCTCTCGTTACTCCCAGTTTATAGAACCAAACTACTGAAACACTGAATTCACATTAGCCTGAGAGTTAAGTTGACACCTTCTGTTTGTCTCGGTGTTTAATGACCTCTGTGAGTTTAGAGTCTCCATCCAGGTATGTGGGGGCAGAAAAAAAATATGGGATGGACTTAGTTGAAGTAAGATTAGAGGGAACAATAAGAGCTTGGATCTGGGATTGGCTGGTGTTTGGTGAAGGCACACAGGAAGAAGGTCCATATTAGGGTTGCTTGTAAGAGTGAAGGTAAGGCTTAGGACTTTACTGACTCAATAAATATCATTTGGTATCTCAAGCTGTTCTTGGCACTAAGGTGACTTGGGATGTGTTGCCCTCAAGACAAATATATTCTACTTAAGATTTGGTGTTCAGGTGATTGCTATGATTGGTTTAAGATGAATTAGTGCTGAGTTGAGTTTGGGTTAGGGGTAAAGACTCAAGCAGGAATACGTAGCCATAATGGTGGTATTGATGTGGTTTCTGTGTAAGTTCCTTCTCCCAAAGCTTCACTTAATTCTTTTCTCCCAGTGCTTACTCAAGCTTGTTCATGCAGCCTAAGGCTTGCAGGACTAACTGAAATCCTTTTAATGACAGTGACCATCTGTTACCCCTCCTAGCTATCAGCCCTTTCCCCTTCTCCTCTCCTCCTCTGCTTCCCCCAGCAGGGTGTCTGCATTCCTGGGGTTGTGGCTGAGTCTCTCTGACCCTTATGTCTTATTTTTAATCTGCTTAGAATCTCTAGGATGACCCATTTGCTGCATACTCCCCGCCTCCTTCCCCACCCCCACCCCCACTGCCCCTCTTTAGTTTCAGACTCCTGTAAGTCTACCTCTTTACACACACAGGGTCCTTTTGTCTTTATTCAGTTTGAGTTTTCACCATCCTCGTGTGGGGGGCGGGGGAGCTGGTCTCTCCTGGTTCCTCCTCCTGACTTTCCCCCTTTCTTCCATTTCTGAAGTCCTGGAAGTTCCCTGTCCCCAAGCCTCACTCTGCCTCTGCTCCTGTCTGTTCCTTCAGCGCATGCTCCTACCTCATCCATCTTCACTGTATCTGGAGAGATTTCCTACCATCTCCTTCCTCAGCCATTGAAGGCAGACCCCCTGCAGGTAGCATGGGCATCCAACCAGGAAGCAGGTAGCTCTGCACAGAACCGTGCAGGGATGCCGTGAGGAGGATTGCTAGGATGGGGGCTCAAAGAAGAGAAATATCTCTTCTTTCATTCCCAGGGAAGTAGCAGGACTGCATTAACTCTTCCTATGTTCATCAGGGGAAAGATGGTAGGTGAAATTTCAATATTTCAGGAGAAAGAAAGTTTGTTCTAGAACTCTGAGCAAAGGCCAAACTGCTTCTGCCTTCCGTTTCAGAAAATGCTGCAGTCTACCCACTGAGAGCCTGGGTTAGAGGAGTCCTCTAAACAGCACCCTCCTTAGTTCTTTCCTTCTTCTCAGAACCATGCTGTGATCCCATGAGAACTTCACCTCCCTTGAATTAATCCATCTGCCCGTCCACGGAGGGCTGTGAGCTCGATTGACTCTCACGTCAGGATCAACATGGGCTGTTTGTTAGAATGCACTGTCCCCCCCCCCACTCCCCCAATCAAGAGATAATTCAAAGGGAAGATTGGCTTATCCAGGAAATATGGTGCTAAACTTGTGCCTGTCACAATCAGTAAGATGGAGAATGTGGGGTAGCTAAATAAAAAAACAAAACAAAACAAAACAAAAAAACAGTAAGTTATTGCAGATACTACAGACAATGAGGGTGGAGGAAGAAGAGACCTCCCTTTCCTAGGACAACAGAGGGTTATCAAAAAAAATTATTAGGAAAGAATCAGAGATGCAGAGAACAGATGTGAAGGAAGAAGAAGGCTGCTTCCTGGAAGATGCTCGGAAGCCTGCGTCTGCATCTTCTCCATAGGCCCTTCAGGCTCACATCTGAAACCTTCTATGAAGTAGAAGTTCATTGGAACTCCGGGTTTAGAACACAAGCAGTCTCAGATCGATGACTTGTGCCACATACCCACGATTGGTTGTCCCTATCATGTGGTAAGATCAATTATTGTAGCCTTCTTAATTTACCTTTGCCCTTGGGACATGTGTGTCCTATTTAACAAGCAAACTGAAGCAAACAGAGGAAGAAAGATCAGGAACAAATACAAAAAGTTCCCCATGTGGCTCCCTGCTTGGAGTCATCAGCCTGTCTCTGAGCCTTCTCTCTTCTGTGCCTGCTGCTGCTGCTGCCTCTCGGGTGCTGCCGTACTGGGGCCTGGTCTACAGTGGTTCGTTTTGTAGCCCCCACTCCAGGATCCCTTAGCTCCCTGCAGCAAATTACCATTCCATGCCTCTCATATGTGTAGAATGGATAGTTAGATGGATCAATTCCACAGTCGGTTGGCACTGCTTTCACTTTACGAAAGATTGATCCAGATAACCTCAGCTTGGGGCTTCTAGAAGTGCCTTTGTGGGAAATCTTTTTAATGGAGATTAATTGGAAAAGCTTACTGTGCCTTGGTTTTATTTAGGAAGAAGGTTCTGTATTTTCCCTTTTGGTGAAGACATCAGTGTGTGGTGTGGGAGTGTGTATGGAGTGTGGGGTGTGGTGTGGTGTGGTGTGATGTGTGGTGTGCATGTTGTATACACAATAATATGTGTTTACCTAAATTGGTAAATGCAAATCAGGACACACACACACACACACACACACACACACACACAGTCTCTTCTGAGTCTTCTCAAGGCTAGTCCAAACCTTACTATGTTGGCACATGGCTCTGAATCTGGACCCCTTCTTTCCTTCCTTCCTCCCTCCCTTCCTTTCTTCCACCATTTTCCTTCAACAGCATGAAAGTGTTTAGATACTGAGAAAGAGAAAGTGTTGAATGTCTAAGGATGATCTTGATTTCAGTTATTTTACATGCCCAAATCCTGGGCACTGGCAACTGTTCACTGTACTTATACCTCCATATCTTAGCTCAGGCTATCCCTTGTCTGAAATGCCCATCCCATCCCCAGTTCTCTGGCTGCTGAAGTCCTCTTCTTCAAAGTATAATGCCGTTCTTATCAGCCTATGTGTACTTATTGAATGTCGACTGTGTGCTGTGCATGGCCACCTATGTGCAAACTGTGTGTCTACAGAAAGAAAGGGTCTATAGTTGTAGTAGGCCTAACAAGTGTGAGCCTTGTCTAAAGGAGGAACAAGTCAGGTCATACATTAAACAAAATTAGCTTTATTTATCCATTTGGTATGTATGAGATGGGCATGCTAGAGAAATGGGAGGTTGTCCTTGCTATCAGATTCTCCCTGGGGCGCTAAAGGAGGTGATAACCACACACACTTTAAAGGATACTTCCATTAAGAGATTCATGCAGGAAGTACCCATTAAAGTTCTAAGATCTACACACCTGTGCTTATAGGGTTATAGAGGAAACCACACTACTGCTCTACTAACCCCACCCAATGCTCTCATCTCTTCTCCACTGGTTAATTACTACAATTTAACACTGATCTGGTAGAGATCACCTCCTCTAGCCCCTGTGGTAGATTGTGATAGCAAGGACAACTTCCCATTTCCCTAGCATGCCTCTCCCAGGGCCTGGCTTCCAGGACATGGTAGCTAGACTAAACTATTTCTAGGACCCTCAGTGGATGTGCTTTCCAGACTGCTCACTGCTGCTCAGCCTACTGTCTTCAGACAATGCTTTGTTCTCCCTTCTCTCCTTGCTGTTCAGTATAACTTCTGCATGTCTCTCCAAGTCCAGCATCATTGTCCAACAGTTCTCCTGGATTCTTCCTCTAACCCCAGCCTTTTCTCCATTCTCCTTTACACTATAGTGTCTGGGTACTCAGGGATATCTAGTGTGTGAGGACAGATCTACCAAGTCTGTCTTTCCATCCGGAATCTAGGACAGTGCCTGGTAGGTAGTAGGCCCTCAATAAACTTGGTACATGAATAAATGTCTATTTAGTCGAGATAATCATTAATGAAGATAGCTGGATAAGCGTTTACTGAGAACCCAAGGTATGCATGGCTAGTCATATCAGAAGATGAAGATTATATCTGTTACTCTGAGCAATTTTCTATCTTGTCCTCTGAACATGAACCCAGAATAAAATACTGAAGGGGCATAGGTGTAAGTCAAGGTGAAACTTAATGATGTTCAAGTCCCAACACTTACGTTATCTTTCCTTTAAATTTCAAATCAACCTTGATTGAACTATGATTGTTTAATGGGTGTGCATCTAAAGAAAAAAGACAGAGATCGTGAATACACCCAGAGTTCTAGTGAGACTCTAGCGAGTGGAACTCTAGTGAGAGATGGGCACCCTGCTTCATCCTGGGCACCTCTAGTTACAGCAGGACACTGCTTTCAGACAGCTTGCTGTGGCAGTGGTTGTGGCATAGGTCTGCAATCCCAGCTTCTTGGGTATTGAAGCCGGAAGACTGAAAGTTCAAGGCTTACCAGAGAAATTGAGTGAGCTCTTGACTCCAAAGAAATTCAAAAGGCTCTCATGACCTAGGATGCTCTGCTCCCGTCTACAGTCATTATGTGTTTCTGTGTCTGTAGTGCAGTCTTAGAGGCTCAGGTCACACCCTGGTTGGAAGCATGCACAGTACATCCGACCTCAGCCTTATTCAGGTGAAGAGCCAGGAGCTCATGCAGTTAAGACCCATGCCTTCCTCTACTGGTTGATTATAGACTCAGATGATCCCTCTAAAACAGCAGTTCTCAATCTGTGGGTCGCAACCATTGGAAAACACATATTTCCAATGATCTTAGCGAGGAATTGAGACATTGCTCAGGAGCAAAATTACAGTTATGAAGTGGCAATGAAAATAAATGTATGGCGGGGAGCTCCTAAGACCATCAGAAGTATGTGTTCTCCAATGGTTGTGACCCTCAGGTTGAGAATCACTGCTCTAAGAGGTCTAGAGACATCTGCGGAGGGCATCAGTAATGATGGATTGCAGATTCTAGGAGATTAGATCTGCTGAGCCATGGGGGGGGGGTCAGGGAGTGGGACTCTAATAACTCTCATTAAATTCAGAAACAGGGACGCAGCCTCAAGAATGCTAGCACAGTGTCATGAGACCTTTGTAGGAGGGTGTCAGGTTTGAACCGTGCTAGTCAGGGGCTTCCTGAACTGCCTCAGATATGGCCTGCCTCGTTCTCTCTCCTCTCCTCTCCTCTCCTTGTATAATCCTCTCAAAAGTTGCGCCAAGTCCCAAAAACTTCACCCCTTTTCTTTAACCTAAAAGCATCAAAACCTTCGGCTGAGGACAAGGGGTGGTGAGCCTAGAGCCATGCGATCTTCCTTCACGCCTCGGGCCTCTGTCTCTGGCTTTTGCCTCTGGCAGCTTCCAGCTTCCGCTCTCCAGCTTCCGCTTTCCGGCTTCACTGCGCCATCTTCGTTCTTCTCTTCTCCCCTGTACGGATAGTCTTCGGTACTTGGTTCTTGAGCCTTGCTTCGCTTTGTTTAACCTAAAAGTGCCTCGGTGCCTCCAACCAGATTCCCCAGCCCCATCTTGCATTAGCACGGGGACAAGCACACCCTGTGGTGTACCCAGCTCTAGAAAGGGGACTCTAATTGGGCTAGCTCCTAAACCACAGGGGATTTAGAGATTTTCCCCATGCCCCGTGATTCCCACACCCCTCCGTCTATTTCTTCAAAATAAAGGGGTTTGGGTTGGATTTTACCAGTGCCCTTTCCAGCCCTAACCTTCAGGCCATGGCTCTTCCGGTTTTTTCCCTTTCTTTTTCTAGCAAATGGCCTCGGGGACCTGGGCTTTTTATTTTTGGATCCACCCCAGGGGCTATGTATGTTCAGGGTTCTATTTCTGACTTATTTTTCTCTCCTGCCCTTTTCTGTCCTTATGTTCTTTTTCCTCTTTTGTAACATAGTGTCACGTCAGCTCCATTCTTCCCTACCTGATGTTAATTCTCCCCCCCCCCCCCGAAATATTCTCGTATAGCCCAGGCTGGCCTCAAACTTGTTTTGTTGCTGATGCTGGCCTTGAGATCCTGGTTGGCCTTCCTCTATATTCTAAATTCTAGGAGTATGGACATATACCACCAGGCCAGATTTTATGTGGTGCTGGGGACAGAGCCCTGGACTTTCATGTGTCTATGCACAAGCATTCTAGCGACTAACTAGTCCACTGTCTGAGTTTTAATAATCTTTTCTAGTTCATTCCAGCTCCTCCTGCCTTCATGGCCCAGATGGAGTGGGGAGCAGAGGTCTCCTTCCTTCCCTGCCTGCTTTCCCGATCCCTCCCTTTCTGTCTTTGTTCCAGTCCCCCCTCTTGTCTTTGTCTTTGTCTTTGTTCCAGTCCCCCCACTTCCTTCTTTGCCTGTCTCCTGTGAGCTGGGCCCTTGCTTGCCAAAAGCCTCTTTTCCCTCCCTCCTGCCCTCCCTCTTCTCCCTCCTCCTCTCTTCTCCCTCCCTCCCTCCCCTTGCCCACTGGAGCCAAACGGAAATTCAGGTTTTATGTTTTTGTTTTTGCTGTTTTTAACAGAACCAGACACGGAGCCCTGCCGGCCCCTTTCTGCTTCTGCCTGTTGTACTTGCTACAGCCAACGCGGCATGGCTGTCCATAACATTGTACATTCTATAAAACATCGTCATGGCCTCATGCCAGGCCATATCTGCATAGAGCTGTCAGATCAGGTCTGGCCCGGGTACCTAGCAGCTGGAGGCCAATATGGGACAGGTGGGACTGTTTCTAGCCACACCTGCCAGCCCTTTTCATTGGAAGGGCAGTGTGTGTCCCTGTGAGTTGGCCCAAGCTAGCAAATGGCTTCAAAGCCCCATGCCTGCCTTTTTCTCCCCTTTATGGATTCACTGTTGGAGGGGATGTAGTTACTCTAATGGGGCTTTCTTACAATGCAAACAAGGAATGCCTCAGCCTCCTAGGTGGGGCACCCCATTTGGGTCTTCTCTGTCACTGGCCTGTTGTCACAAACCCACAGCTGACCCCTATATTCTGCTGTGCAGGAAACACTACCATAGGCCCAGGTACCCAGGCTCCCTGTAGTCTAAAAGTGATTGGCCATGTCCTCAAGGCTTGGCTAAGCCTTAGGCAAACAGGAGGCAGGGATAGTAGACTCTTAGAACCTCAGTCAGGAGACTCCTGTGGCCAGACTACTGAGTCCCTTCCTGTTACACCCAAAGAAGCTATTGCTCAAAGGAGTGGTGTGTCTTCCCCACAGTTACAGCAGATTGGTGACAAAGCCAAGACCAGATCCACTTAAGACCAGATCCACCCATACCTCTTCAACTTCTCGTCCATGGGTTTTCTGCTTCTCTCTGGCAGGAGTGTGTGGAGCCTGTCCCTCATCCCCATCTTGCCCCTTGTATTTCAGGACTCTCTTCCTGTCTCTTTGGGAGACTGATCTGTTGGTCCAGACCCATAAACCTCCCTTCCCATCACAGCAAATACCAGCCGGCCTCTGTAGTCTGCTCCAATGCATGGAAACAGGCCAGGCTGTGGCCATTTGCAAAATCCCATCTGCTGCCTGGAAAAAGTTCCCCTTGGCTGTTCTCTCTTCCCCAGCTTTGGAGATAGACATCAGCGTTCTGTGGCCACACAGGTTGTGGTGAAGGAGAATGGCCCGGAAGGAGGAAGGTGGTGAAGAGGGCACTCCAGGTCCCTATCACTTGAGTTTTCGTACTCAGAGGGGGAGGTGATGCTGGGGCTTCTGGGCAGAGTGGTGGAGGTTGCAATAGTCCTGAGTGTTTGGACATGAGTCTGGGGATGGGGTCTGTTGTTTGTGCACATCACTGTCTGCACATAGCACCCATCTATAAGTTCTCTGACTCCCAAAGCGAAGCCTGCATCTGTCAGAGGAGGAGGCCATAGCTCCTCAAGGCACTTAGACCCATTTTGAACATTTTAGGACCCCAGTTGGGGCTCAACACAGGGCAGAAACAACAAGCCTAGATTCTTCCTGTCCGCTCAGCTGAGCTGACACAGAGCCATTCTCTCCCGGAACTTCCAGTCCAAGAGTCTGCCTCAGGGTGTCCAACCAGGCTTTCTGCTCTTTTCCGTTATCTGCCCCCTCTCTGACCTGCCTCAGCCTTGTCAGTGACCTTCTCCTCCATCACAAGTACAAATCTTTCTTTCTTTCTGCCTTCCTTCTTTGCTGGCCCATCCCAGAGACTTGAAATCCTCTTTTCTCAGAGAATCCACTGTGAAAGGCTCTGTGGTGGTCACATTGAGTGAATGGCTGGGGTGGAGAAGGAAGTCCAGTCAGGAAGAAGAGAGGGAAGGCAGGAGAGGGAGGGATAGTAGAGTGGAGAGATTTAGTTCCATCTGAAAACTGTCAGTGTGAATCAAAGGCTTTCCCTTGAACAGCAGCATGGTCTGGAGTGATGAGCTCAGGAACTGCTTCGGCCCAGGGGCTTCATTGTCGCTCTTTGATAAATCCAGGGAGACAGGGCCCAGCCTCCACCACCCCCTCTTCTGCTGCTTAGCTCTCTGGCTTCCATGGGCTTGGCTCAACTCTCTCCGGTTCTGGTCCTGTCAAGCTAGGCTTTGGGAGCATGACCACTGGGGCATGCGGTCCAGAACACGGAGCAGACTGGTGCCCATGGGCACAGACAGATGTGTCCTCACATGCAAGGATGCAGAAGGGGTGTTCACGTGGGCAGGAAAGTGAACACATGTGCTTGCTTGTTTCTGTCCATGTGTGATCATAAGATGCTTATCACTGGGAGGTTATAAACATGTCTATCATATCATAGATTTAGGGGCCAGTTCCTAGTTCTTCATCGTAAATTCGGTTTGAGGGCTGGGGGTGTAGCTCAGTGGCAGATCTTTGCCTAGCATGCATGAGTACTTGGGTTCAATGCCCAGTGCCAGGAAAAAAAAAAAAACAGCAACAACAAAGGAGATTTGACCCCTTTGTCCTTGCTAGGCTCAGCAGAAAAGGAGATTGGAAATTTGTTCATAAACAAAGACTGGCCTGGCTCTGGCCCCCAGTGCTCTAATGATAATGGAGAAATGGGCTAAAGGACAGGCCTGGGTCATGATGGAAGGGAAAGAATGTACCAGATCAGGGGATAGCATCAAGAGGGGTTGAAGAGGCCTGAGGATCAGTGTCTGGCCTAGGAGGGCCCCAGGAGAGGACAGCAGCCAGGCTGCCGAGATGGCATTCTGGGGAGAGCTTGGTTTCTTGGGGGGTCTGTGTCCTAGCTTTAACATTCGTGTGGCCAAGGGAAGCTTCTCGGTGCCTCTGAGCTATGGTTTCTTACTACCAGCAGGGACTTCCTGTATCCCTTAGCTTGGGTAAACAGTACAGGTGGGTCTTAGTACAGCAGCAAGACTTTACCAACGTCCCCTCCGTCCCCTACCACATCCCTGCTGGCACCCATTAGTGCCTTAAAGACTGGTATTTTGTTTGTCACTGAAACTCCTGGTCTCAGGAAAGATGTTCTGGCCTTGGGTACCACTCACTGTTGACCTCACACATTTACACCAAGCTTCTCCTGTGTTGATTATAAGATGTAAGGCGAGTAAGTACTGAGGACTGTGGGGCCACACCCCAGACCTGAGCCTCATTGTCCGCCCAAGAGGTAAGCAGGGTGGAGGTGGAAGTCTGAGCTGTGGAGGTCAGCGATGGCAGATAGGCAGGATGGTGTTTCACAAGGCCACCAGCTGCCTAAATCCAGTTCATTTACAAGACTGGGTATTCCTGGAGTGTGACAGTACCAAAGACTCAGGAGCCGGGAAGCCTGTTTGTCCCTCATATCTTCCAGACTATAATTCTCCTTTCTTCAAAATGCAGGTAATAACTACCACTGTGTAGCAGGTTATAATGCTAGAAACAATGTCTGTAAGGCATCAGTATGGCACGCAATCAGCATTTTATAATTGGAGGTATTTATTATTGTGGAGCATGGCTGGGACTGAATGGACAGAAATGGTAAATCAAAGCCTCCGTTCTCAGAGGCTCCCAGGAGAGTGGGGAGACAAAACACACATGAGTAATTCTTAATCCATGGCAGGTTGTGGTATGTGCTCTCTGCAGACGCCCAGACAACGCTGTGAGAGAATTAGGGGAGGAGCGACCCTGAGGCTGAGGCTAGAAGAGCTTTGTGTCTAGCTGCTGGCGCTGCTGGGAAGGAAGCAGAGGAAGGTGGGGGCCGGGTGGGGGGCTCGCTAGCTCCCAGTCTCTTTAGGTTAGCAGGGAGCACAGAGCTCTGCAGGGTTCTGCTGCACTCCCAAGTTCTACTAGGGTCCCCCTGATTCTCTTACCTCTCCTGCAGGAGACTATCTTTATTAGCCCTGTTCACTGTTGCCCTGAGGGAGAACCCAAGCTGAGTCTCCAGAAATCCCTGTGGAGGTAGGAGAGAAAAAGGTTGCTCAAACAGTGGGTCCTTTTTAGGTACCTTATTCTGAAGAGAAGGCTGAGCCAGCCTCACCTCTGCAGACCCGAGCCTCTCTGCTCTTGATCTTTCTTGGTCTGTAGCTCTCCTCTGCCTTCCTTTCTACCTCGGCCCCTTTATGACTCTACAGACATCTTTGTCTTAAGAGTCTTTCCTTGTTCTTTGGCTTTCTCAGTGCCTGTCTCAGTACCTCTGTTAACGTCCCCTCATGTGGGTGTGGGTGTGGGTGTGGATGTGTGTGCACGAGTGTGAGCACAAGCATGGGCACACACGTGTGTGTACATGCATGTGTGCATATGCGTGATGATTTGTCTTTGTGGCTGTTTCACCTCATCTGTGCTGGAGTCTGAAGTCCGGGAGGGAGCAGAATCAAAGTGGGAATGCACTTTAAAACACCATTGAAAGCATGAGGCTGTTGTTTTGATGCTAGCAAGAGGCTCATCTGTGTGTGGCCAGGTCCTTTCTGCTTCTTTCTCTGCACTGCGGTGCCTTACTGTTTCTGTTCCTGGACATGGATGAAGACATGTACACGGGCCAGACATACGGATGGGACTGTGATTTCCCTCTCAGTTCCGAGCAGGCTCCACTAGGCTTACCTGCTAGCTCTGGAACCCGGTACTTCAGAGGTGTGCCTGAGTTGTGAAGTGCCACTTGCTAGGCCACATGTTCTAGGTTTTTGGTCCTTTCCAGACCCTGAAAGACATCAACACCTTTAGGTCACCTTTACTCTTCCTGCTCACAGGCTTCCTGGGCTCTCTCTTCCACGGTCACATTTCCGCTCACCACCTGCATCGGAACCTTCGAGATCATCTCCTTATCCTTCCCAGCTCTGCTCTAGATCCCAGTTTTCAGAGTTCCTCCTCCCCCAGGGGAGAGCACTGTTCCTTCCGCATCCTGCCTGCTTCAGTCTCATTTGGATGGGGCAGGGGTGCATGGCGAGGGGGAGACAGTGCCCTGCCTCTTCCTGAAGAAGTTCCACAAGGCTGGACTCGGGTATTTCCCAGACTTATTTAGAGCACCCTTGTGTGCCAGGCGCTCAGGACCTGCGCCAAGTGATGTGGCTTAGGGCTGTGAGTGACACAATCCAGACTCAAAAATGGGCCCCTAGGCTGTGCTGAGATAGGTGACCCGGGCACTGTAGTCCTACTATAGCAGAACAAAGAAGTCAATAGATAGGTTCCTAGGTAATGTAAGTAAGTCATGGAAGGCATCTCAGAAGAGGTGACTTTTTGGATCCCAAAGGAGGGAGCGGTGTTTTCCAGGGACCTGTGTGAGGACATGATGGGTGATCTAAACACTGTTTATCTACAGTTTAGAGAGTAGAATTAAGTTAGATCAGACTTAGAGTTTTCCCTAACCATAAGTTGATTTAAGTACCACCCATGATATGATATCTGTGCTCTCTCTCTCTCTCTCTCTCTCTCTCTCTCTCTCTCTCTCTCTCTCTCTCTCTCTCTCTCATGCTGTCTTGGCTGCAGGGTTGTTTGGGGACACCAAATACTGCCTGTGACTTCGGTACAAAAAATGGTCTTCCTGTGGATTCAAATTCTGAGACGCACCCCCCTTTCCTTCGCCATTGGACTTTGCTGGTCATTACTTCCATTCTGTTTTTAGACCAAATTGCTTCCACTAGGGCTAAATTTAAAAAGGAAAAAAAAATGATTTTACTTCAAACGTCACAGAAAAGCAGACACCACCCGTCTGTCACTCCTTCCTGGGTTCCTGGAAGGGTCTCCAATGTGTACCTCTGGATGTCCGACTGCTCAGGGGTAAATAGTGGTTACAGCTATTTAGTAGGTACCACACCTTTAATCCCAGCACTTGGGAGGCAGAGGCAGGCGGGTTTCTGAGTTCGAGGCCAGCCTGGTCTACAGAGCAAGTTCTAGGACAGCCAGGGCTACACAGAGAAACCCTGTCTCAAAAGAAAAAAAAAATAGTAGGTATATGCAGAAGAATTTGATAGGCCTGGCATGTCCTGCACCACGTTCAGTTCCACAGACGCTCAGGGAGTAGAGGTCACCATCTTCATGTGAGGAAGTGAGTTTGGAGGAAAGCTTGGCTAGGGCCACTCGTTGGGAAGAGTTGCAGAGAGACCATGGAGACCTTGAGGATTCTCCTGAGCTGCTTCTCCTAGCGTTTGAGTAGAAAGGGTGTTTGGCAGTCTAGTCCAGACTGGTCATCGTACGGCGAGTAAGTGGAGGACCAGATGAGGAGGCACCAGGCCTGGGATGCCTGGTCCTCACTCCAGTGAGAGCCATGTTTCCAGGTGTACCCCACCACCACCCCACTACAGGCCCACTGACCTTCTCATTGCAAATAACCGTGCCGCCACTGCCCACTGCCCTCCGGAGATGCCAATAAGAGACCACCACCCAGGCTTCGTGTAGAAAAGCTATAATATCAATCCAGACTCTGACCCGAGTGCAGGCCACGCCCCTCACAAGCCCTTGACTTAGCTCTAAGGCCCGTGAGGAAGAGAAAGAGGAGTCCGGAGTTTGTAGCACATAGCCACACTCGAGAACGTGCAGGGATATGAATAAATTTAAATAATCACGTGTGCAAATGCTTGAATGGATAACACTGGCAGTTCACCTGACCAAGCCTTCCTCCCAGATCTCAGCACGGGCCATCCTTGTCTCTGGAAGTGTGGATGAATCTTATCTTCTTCTTTAAGAGACAGGATGGGGAACCAGTTCTGCAGAATTGGGGAGACATTTACACACACACACACACACACACACACACACACACACACACGAACGCTTTTCTAACATCCTGGCCCTCTCAGATCCAAAGAGATGCATTGTCACACTTAACCAAGGGCAAAGCCTGCTTCCTGTCTCCTATTCTGGCCACCAGATTCCAGGAGACCCAGAATGAGGAGAGAGGTTCCGTTCTAGTAGAACAGATAGGACAGACACTTCCACCAACAAGCTGCCTCCCACCTCAAAAACATGGACGTAATCCCTGACAGCTTTGGACAGGAAATCCTGTCGCTAGAGCTGCCACAGCAAGGCTCGGCGCGGGGACAAGCTGTGCACAGGGGCTATGGACTCAGCCTAGAAGGATTTTCCAGAAAGGCACTAGGCTCTCTGGGCTGTGGTATTGTCCAGCGGTAGAGTGCCCTGGGTTTGATCCCAGAGTAAGAACTGGGGAGAAGCCTCTATACTGACTGAGAGGTGGGTCTTGAAATGGGGAGGGGGAAATAGGGAGGCTGGGTTTGGAAGGATTTGCATTGTGGCCTCTATAGACTCAGGGACCTGGAGGGAGAGGTGAACCAGACATCTAAGCTTTGAAGAGAGCTTATTTTGACCGCCTGGCCTGACCCACTGGAGCTGTGGCAGGAACTTAACCCTTTTGCCGGCTGCTCATAAGTTCCTCTGCTTCCTAATAGCCCAGCGTAGGATGCTAATGCCCACACCGTGCTGTGCACAGTGTGCAGGCCTGGCGCACCACTGGGACCAGCCAGTGATGAAGCAAGCCTGTCGGTGGGAGCAAGAGAGAAGAAATCCGCAAGCCAATTCCCCACTCCATTTAGGCTCCACAATTAAAGGCAATTACTCTGCAGTTCTCTAATCAAATGCTCCCAGCCAAGCTGCCAGCCAGGCAGCCATGTGGAGCTCCTGGAGCCAGAGGGAAAACAGAACAAAGTCCCACACTGTCTCCGCTCCCACGATGCAGGGGGCTGTGTGCATGCAAGATGTATCTGTGTGTACATCCCGGGCCCCAGCCCTCGGGTCAAGGGTAAACACGTGGAGCAGGGCCAACGTCCCATGAATCGTATTCAGGGCGATTTGGCTTTGGATAGACTATCGCCTAGGAATTGTCAATGCACATAGTAGACATGCTGTACCTGGTGAATCTGAACATCTGTTGGCGCACACGGCACGGGGAGGAAGGGATTGTGGTCTCACAGTCTCCTTCATTGTGAATGTGTCATCCACGAACCCGAGTGTCTGAGGGGAGGCAGCAGATGCAGAAGGAGTTGTAGAGAACAGCCTAGGACCTGGACAGTGAGGGCTTGACCTCTGACCTAGCTCTGCTGTTAATGTAGCGGGTGGTCATTAGGTCAGTGCTGCTCCCTGGACATCAAGGGTCAAAATTGCACCAGGCCCAATCCAAAGACGTTTAGGTAGTGCCAAACCATTTCTGTGGTTGCTCAGCCCTCCAGACACTTAGTCCTAGACCTGGGGCCCTGAGAGGGAGATTGTGAAGTAAAGGGATGACGTGACACAGCCCTTCTCACTCATATTTGTTCCCACTGCTAGCTTTGGCTTTGCCTGGGACCCAGACTCGCTTCAGCCAGGAGCCAGCGGATCAGACTGTGGTGGCCGGACAGCGGGCAGTGCTCTCGTGCGTGCTTCTCAACTACTCTGGGATTGTACAATGGACCAAGGACGGGCTGGCTCTGGGTATGGGCCAGGGCCTCAAAGGTGAGTACTGGGCTGGGACGGCACCATCGGTATAGTGCTTGCTCACATGTGCAAGGCCTTGGGTTTGATCCCCAGAGCAGCAGAAAGAAAGGTGTATGCATAGCTGCTCAACCCCCAGCATCCAGAAATCCCATTCGTGACTCTCAGCCTAGATTCCTGGATTCGCTCCCCCTCCTTCCCTGCGTCCTGTTCTTGACTTCCGAGGTCTGTCACTTTTACCTGCCAGCTCTTCCTTCCCTCAGATGGTGAATTGGCTCAGGAAAGGCCGTGTGCAGCCTGGGAGATCAAGGGAAACAGAGCTTTACATTGAGAGCTTTAGGTAGAGTCCGGGACACACCATGGGGTGCTGCAGACAGGTCATGCCGAGGCACTGGGCTAGCAAAGCCCGCCTGCCCCGTGTAGATGCTCTGCTCGGGCACTGTCTGCCCTTTCTGGTTTGTTTTTGTTTTTGCTCTTTTAGCTATAATTACAGCATTTCTCCCTTCCCTGTCTGCCTTTTGAGCGCTCCGCACTTTTCTTTGCCCCCTACGTAGTCCATGTCGGCTTATACACCGTCGGCCTGAGCACTTTCTTCTTTAATAATTCCATAAGCATTTGTTACGCACAAGCTATCTCGCCAGTGCTGAAGAAAGCACACAGATCCAGTTAGAGACAAAAAGCATTCACCCCCTCCATCCCACAGATAGCACAGAGACCCTTGGAAATACTTCTTGGTAAAGAGTCAAGATGCCTGGCTAGGCCGCTTGGCCACTGACCGAGTTGAGGAAACGCACTTTGCTTAGCTCCCTTCACCTTGGTTAGCTGATTTGTGAAGCAGGTTTAACAGTCACAGGCTGCCTGTCTGACAAGTGCACCCTGGGCTTTTGTACCGAGTGGCAGAATGTGCTTTATGAGGACATAGTTAGCTATGAAGCACTGCAACAGTGAGCGGGCTGGGAACTATATATTTCTGGTCTTATTATTTTTGAAGGTGGTGAGATTATTTGCTATGTGTCTAGGTTGAGGAAATCTGCATGGCACAATCTATAAAGAAAAGAGATGGATTTGACGGATCTATTGTTGATGAGGGAGAAAATGAGAAAGACCGAGGTCGATAGATATGCAGTTAGAGGATCCATAGCCTCTGAAAGAGGGAGATGGTGGGAGGGAGACGGTGGGGAGGGAGTCGGTAGGTATTTGAGTGGGAGTTAGCAAGGCAGACAGGGCACAGAGACCCACCCTATGTCTTAGAGAAGAGTAGAAATCCCCCTTGGATGGTCCTTTGAGAAGCCAGTAAACCTTGTTTATTCTCCTTCTGTGGTGAGGGCTAGGCCTTGTGAGCCACACAGAGTGCCCTGTAAGTACTCAGATGCCCCACACTTACCAGCGCCCTCTCTCTTCTCTCTGCTCTCCATGCTGGTTACCTTTTCTTCTCTTCCTCTTCCTTTGCTATTGTTATGAGAGACATTTGCCAGCCAACCACTTTGCAGATTTCATCTGCCCCCCCCCCCCCAATCACTCCTCCTGCTTTATGGTCCCACCTCTATGGAGTCTCTATCTGGTGCTTCAGTCTCACCTGCCAGTGGTACCCAGGAAAGAAAAGGAAGGAAAGCTCTCCTGGAAGGGGTGTGGGTTCTGCTTGGGGGAAGGACCTGAAGAGTCCTGGGTGGAGGGTGGGCTGGGCTAGGCCTCAAGACTTGGCCTGACATTAGTCTTCCCTTTTCTGTCCCTGCAGCCTGGCCACGGTACCGGGTCGTGGGCTCTGCGGATGCTGGGCAGTACAACTTGGAGATCACAGATGCTGAGCTGTCCGATGACGCTTCCTACGAGTGCCAGGCTACGGAGGCTGCCCTGCGCTCTCGACGGGCCAAACTCACCGTGCTCAGTAATGACTCCCAAGCTCTGTTTATCATTCTCCAGATCCCTCTTCAGTGTTCCAAACTTTCCCTAGCCTCACCTTTCTCCTAATGTCTCTTTTCTCCCTGGTTTTTTTTCTCTCAACAACTCCTTATATAAACTTCTTCAACAGCTAAGGCCACGAGGCTACAAAGATGGCCAGGTGGTTAAAGGCACTTGCTCTCTTTTGCAGAAGATCTGGGTTCAGTACCTGGCACCCACATCCGATGGCTTAAAACCACTAGCTGCTCTAGTTCCAGAGGATTCCACTGCTGCCTTCTGGCTTCTGCAGGCACATGCATATAATGTGGTACAGGTGCATGTACACACACACACACACACACACACACACACACACACAATTATACTTTTTAAGAGCAAGTTTTAGGACAGCCAGAGAGCTATACAGAGAAACCCTGTCGAAGAAGAAGAAGAAGAAGAAGAAGAAGAAGAAGAAGAAGAAGAAGAAGAAGAAGAAGAAGAAGAAGAAGAAGANCCCTGTCGAAGAAGAAGAAGAAGAAGAAGAAGAAGAAGAAGAAGAAGAAGAAGAAGAAGAAGAAGAAGAAGAAGAAGAAGAAGAGAAAGAAAGAGAGAAAGCAAGCAAGCAAGAAAGAAAGACAAGAAATGAAGGAAGAAAGAAAAGAAAAAAATCATAAAACAAACAAACCTAAAAGCATGTAAAGTGTGGAGGAGGCTGTGCTAGGCTAGCCTTTACTGGGTATTGTAGTTTCTGTAAGTTTGATAGCCTGTGCTCCAACCTCTGCCCAGATCACACTAAGGACCCAGAGCCTCCTATGGAGACAGGGCCCTCTGCACTGAGAAGTGTGGTGATGGAGACCTAGCCCATACTTTGCCTGGTTTACAGTGCAGTCAGGTTTGTTTAGAGAACTTTGCTTGTTCCTCTCCAACTTTCTGCTCTCCCTGAACCCCAGGCCTTCCCTGGAGCATCAGGGAACAGAGGAATAGAGCCGGAAGAAACAAGCCTGGGGGGCTGGACCTGGGAGCAAGTCTGTTTGCAACTATCCCAGCTTGTCTCCTGGAAGTTGAGCTCCCAGTAGCAGCACACAGAGGACAGAGTAGATGTGACCATGGCAAGCTTTGGGCCATCTAGAGGACTAACCTCCACACAGAACGGAAGGGGAGGCGGCAGTGGCCCATCTTCAGGTCTTACGATCCCCGCAGCTCAGTGGTCTTGGCGCTTCTGTCTCTGCTGTGCTCCTATCTGAGAGCCTCTTTTCCCTTTGTATTGACTCTCTGTCCCTTTCTCTTCCCTCTGGTATCTATTTCTCATACTTGCCCTCCCTCCAACACAAAGTCATTGCAGTGGGGAAAAAGGAGAGAGGAGCTAAGATAAGGGAGTTTGTATACTAAATCCCTTGCTCTTTGGGGCTGGGGCGGGGGCAGGGGCGGGGGCAGGGGCGGGGGGGGGGAACTCCTAGTAATGGAAAAAGAGTTCTAGGCTGCTGGGAATTCCAAACCCTGGGTTCAGGTTATGCCTTGGCCATTTTGTACTGTGACCCTGAAGAAATCCCAACCATTGGGCAGAGATTCTCTCTCTGGTATGGTAATACATACATAATGCTATCAGGCTATCTTCCTTCCTTCCTTCCTTCCTTCCTTCCTTCCTTCCTTCCTTCCTTCCTGCCTGCCTGCCTGCCTGCCTGCCTGCCTGCCTTCCTTCCTTCCTTCCTTCCTTCCTTCCTTCCTTCCTTCCTTCCTGGGATTTAGTATTTTATGCTAAGGGTTAAATGAAGTCATATGCACAAGGTGCTTTAGCAAACAAGAGTTAAACCCTGGGTAAGTGGTAAAAATTATTGTCAATTGGCTTCCAGTTTACAACTGATAGTTGACTTCAAAGACCTTGAGAAATGCTAGAGAAATGTGGGTTGGTGATGGAGGTGACAGATGGTCTTTGCCTGGGTGTAGGGAAAAGAAACAGGACAAGGGCAGAAGTCCCAGTGGGAGGAAACACTTTGTCTTGCTCTCCTTGTAGCAAGAACCCAGTGTCTCCGGGCAGATGGGCGCTCAGTTCCTGAGTGTGGTAGGAAGGTAGGGAGCCGGGCACACCAGAAAGCCTTCCCCATCTCTCCTCTTCTCAGGTTTCTCCCACTTTCATCCACAACCCTGCCCCGTCCCTGGAGTTGTGTACGTGAGGAAGCAGAGGCAGGGGAGAGCCAGGACTGAGGGAATAGTTAGCTGACAGAAGCCTTAGAACCATGAGTAAGAGCAGCTCATGTCATACATGAGTACCCTGCATGCCACCTCTTCTGTGTGCACACCTCACTGGCCTCACATGGCTCAGTGAGGAGACCTCCTTAGGGCTCTGAGGGAAAAACAGGCCTGGTGCCTTTAGGGGCTCAACCAAGACCACGTGACAGTTAAGGGAGGGGCCGAGATCTGAAGGGCACTGATCTAAATTCCACCCCTTCTCCACTCTGCCACTCCACATGTACAAATTGAACAGAAAGCTGTGTCAGCAACTGTGTCTCCAGCGCAGAAACCTTCATTTCACCCACGCCGGGACAGCCCTGTCTGCCTCCAGCTCTGTGGACCTCCCAAGATCTCCTCTTGAGGGTCTGCTCTAGGATTTCCTCTCAGTTTCCCTATTCTTGTTTTTCTCAGAAAAAAAAAAAAAAGATGAATTCAGTGCAGACCTAGACTACAAAATAAGTCTCTGTCTCCAGTTAATTAAGTGAATAAATAAATATTTTATTTAAAAAAAAAAAAAAAGAGGAACACTTGTCCTAGTGGAACTTTGGGGACTCTTGGCCTTGGGAAACAGGATTTGACTCACCTTAACATTTGGAAGCCTATGGCCATGGTATAAGGAAAGGCACTTTATTTCTTAAAACCAAATGTCTAGCCAACTCAGATCCTTAGGCACATAGCGAAGGCCTTTGTTAGCCATGCATTAGGCAGCAGAGACTCTTTTTAAATGCCAGTAAGACCTGCACCTGCCTTTCCCAGGAGACTGAGGTAGGGGAGACAACCACCAATAGTAACTACTGGGCAGGCGACACTCAGAACTGCTGCAGGTGGACTCTTGAAGCTTTCTGCATCCCCCAGGATTTGGCCGGGGTGATAACAGCAGCTCTGAGAGAGGGCGTGCCCCGTGGCAGAAACAGCAGAAGCAAAGTGAGGAGCTAAGGGTCTGCAGGGCATGGCTTGAGGACCCTAAAACAGGAGGCTGACGTGTGAGAAGCCATGCCACCAGCACTTGCAGCCTCTGGAGGTGTTTGAGCAGGAGAACAGCACACCCTTAACCGCTATGGAGAAAATAACCTGCCAACAATGTGTAGCGGATAGAGTTGACTATTCCAGGCAGATGGAAGGGGCTAGATGTAGGATACCCTTCCTTCCCCAGGGAGTGATCTGACCTCAGGACCTTGAGATAGCCCTCTAAACTATCCTTGAGCAGCAGTGGTGAGTACAGTAGCAGACAATAGTGGCCTCTGAGAGAATAGCCCGCGAGCTGAGAAAGCATGTGGCCTTTGGGTGAAGCCCCGTGTGAGCGCTGTGTAGAGCGATTGATCGCTAGAGTGCCATTGCCCTGCCGAGGGGGACACATGCCGGTGGTGCCTCCGTGGTGGGAGGCAGAGTTAGATGCATCCTGAGCTGATTTTGTTCTCCTCTTCCCTCCAGTTCCTCCAGAGGACACAAGGATTGATGGGGGCCCCGTGATTCTGCTGCAAGCAGGCACCCCCTACAACCTCACTTGCCGAGCCTTTAACGCCAAGCCTGCTGCAACCATCATTTGGTTCCGGGATGGAACACAGCAGGAGGGGGCTGTGACCAGCACGGTGAGAACCTGCCTGCTTCTCTGGCCCCTCTTAGAGCTCCCTCCATGTTGTCTCTCCTTTCCCTCATTCAGGGGCAGATGTGGAAAAAAAACAAAAAAACAAAAAAAACAAAAAACAAAAACAAAAACAAAAAAAAAACCTTTAAGCCATCTGACTCAACTCTTTTATCATACAGTTGTGAAGATTGAGGCCCAGAGAAGATAAATGGACTTCCAGGTTCACTGTGCCATTCCATAAGTACTTCCTGTACGCTAGGTACTATGCATGGTAGACACTTTATGGGCAATTTCTCTTAAACCTCAGAAGAGTCCCATAAAGTAGGTGTTGCTTCCAACTTACAAAGGAGGAAATCGATGGTCAGAGACGTCAAGGGCCTAGCCCGATGTCACTCAGAGAACAAGCAGCGAAGTTGGCATTCTGTCCCGGAGTCTGGCTGCACTATTGATCCTTTACCCTCTTCTGTCAGCATGGCGAAAAGGCTGCAGAAGCCAGGGTTGCGAGCACATTCTCCGGTAGGGAAGGCGTGACAGGTGAAAATGTTAAGTCACTCACCCAGAATCACATGGCAAAGCTGATGGCGGTGGCCCGCCTGCATGTTTGTGCACCTTGCCTGGGCTGGGCACTATGAGAGGCATGTCCCAGTGGGGGGAGAAACTGCCCACCGGTGTCCCTAGACTGTGGGGGTGGAAAACTTAGATTCTGGCTGTAGCTTATCAAGACCTCCATGGCCATGAGCTAATATCTTCCCTCTGACCAATTCATAAATGATTATTTGACCCCAGTGGGGCCCAACATTTTTTTTTAACCATAAAAACTGATATTTTTCTCCTGGGGCGGCGCTACATGTTTCAAAATATATTGGCAGCTAAACAAGTTGATTTGCTAATAGCATTTGTTGTCTGCTCCTGACTTTTGCTCATTCTCTTAAGACTGGTGATTCCAAATATCACTGTGTTTTGCATCAGTGGGGTGCTGCTGTGGTCCCCTAGAGATGATGCTTGCATGGCTGTCTGAGTGAGAAGTGTCACTCTGGTTCACGGTGTGATTTCCTTAGGTGGGTGACAATGTGGAAATGGCTGCAGTGTCACTGAGCCAGTAGGCCTCTGAGCTGTTGAATCTGTCTGGGTGCTCCAAGACCTCAGAGGCACCACTCAAACACATGGTACGCAGGGCCGAGTGTAGGACACTTTCACGGTAGGTGGTTGAGGCAGGAGAGCCCAGAGGTCTGGACAGGCCTGAGAAGACTTTCTAGAAGTGGAGAAACTCACTGTGGGCTTACAGACTTTCAGGAAGATCCAGAGAAAATAATACTACAGAGTGAATGCTCATGTGCGCCTCAGACTTAAGTTAGTATTATGATATGAAGATTAGAGTATCTTAGAATACGATCTCCACACTCTTGTAAGATGTAATAACAAGAGCATCTGTGATAGAGCTACCTTTCCGTTCGAGTTTTCTGTAAATTGCAGAGAGCTTTTTAAAACACCCAGCTTGTCTGTGAAGTTGGAATAGGGAGGGGCTGCGCTTTGAAGGTCCACCCTTTGGTTTCTCTGAGAGCAGAGGAGGGGCGGTTAGCCTTGGCTCCATCTTCCCCCATCCCCAGGAGCTGTTGAAGGACGGGAAAAGGGAGACTACAGTCAGCCAGCTGCTCATTGAGCCCACAGACCTAGACATTGGCCGCGTGTTCACCTGCCGCAGCATGAACGAGGCCATCCCCAATGGCAAGGAGACGTCCATTGAGCTTGATGTGCACCGTGAGTAGGGCACTGGGTAGGCGGCAAGGTGGGGACAGAGGCGGGTTTAGAAGTCCCGAATGAGGATCCTAGGGGCCCGGGACTAACGCTCCCCGCATTTCCTGGTTTAGCCGTGGGCTAATGGTTGGTAGGTGGAGCATTGAGTATGGTATTTTAGACCTGCTTCCTGGAGTTGTGAGCGTTAAAGACGTTATGGCAGAGGAGCTAGCATGGCTAAACTCCTGCCAGATGTCCATGCATTCCTCCTAGTCAGTCATGCTCTAGCCCTAGCTCTTTACAGTGAGCTAAACTAGCCCACGCCGCCACCTTGTGGTCATATCCGGTCATTACACCCATTGGATCATTGCTTCTTTTTCTATCATTCTTGGCCCGAGCCACCGGAAAAGACTGTGTAGAAAGGGTGATGGTGCTGGCTGATATTTTGTAAACTCGAATCCTCACTTCACACCAAAGTGGTATGAATATATATGTTACAGAGGGAAAGGGAGAAACTCGGGGACAGAAAGGACCCTGACCTCCTATCCTGTACTTTGCAGACCCTCCTACTGTGACTCTGTCCGTTGAGCCCCAGACAGTGCTGGAGGGTGAGCGTGTCATCTTTACATGCCAGGCCACGGCCAACCCGGAGATCTTGGGCTACAGGTGAGAGGGTCGGGGTTTGGGAGTGCTGTGCACGTGATAAATGGAGAGGCCCTTGAGCCTGGGGTTGGGGGGCTATGGGGCAGGCCAGTGTCCCTGATGTAGCTGAGAGTCCCAGGTTCTGATCTCCCATCTCCCCGCCTCATCCTCTAGGTGGGCCAAAGGGGGGTTCTTGATTGAAGACGCCCATGAGAGTCGCTATGAGACAAACGTTGACTATTCCTTCTTCACGGAGCCTGTGTCTTGTGAGGTTTATAACAAGGTCGGGAACACCAATGTCAGCACTTTAGTGGATGTTCACTGTGAGTAGCTTGGAGGGGAGCGGCGGGGGAGGGGCAGAGGGCAGGAGCCTTCAAAGGTCCCTGGGGACAGAGGGAACCTCCACTGACCCGGTAGACAGGGTAAACATGGGAGGTGGGGGCACAAAGAAAGCCAATCAAAGTTGATGGCTCTCAGGAGCCTGAGACTCTGACCAGCCACTTCTCTCTCCGTCAGTTGCCCCCCGGATTGTAGTTTACCCAAAGCCCACCACCACAGACATTGGCTCCGATGTGACCCTCACCTGTGTCTGGGTGGGGAATCCCCCCCTCACACTCACCTGGACCAAGAAAGACTCAAACATGGTAAGCCTCTTCCTGCCTGTTCTGAGTGCGGGGGTGGGGGAGGGCACAGGCTTCCTGGCGCAGTGAAGAGAACGGGAGGGGCTGGAGTTGGTCTTCCACGTCTAAACTGGAGCATTTCTAGGTCTTGGGGTTTGGGAGAGAAGAGAATCCTTGCAGTCAGCCATACCTCTTCTCCTTGGACTTGCATAGAACTCAGGGCGAAGTGCATGAAGGGAGCAGGCCGTGCTGCTGTGGGAGGCAGATCTAGGGCATTAAGGATGCGGAGGCGGGCGGGAATGAGCGAAGAAAGCTGAAGTGCACAGTTCTGAGGACTCTATTAGACAGTTAGGGCCAGACTTGCAAAGGGAGATTTCAGACTAAACTGGCTTACCTGGTTTAGTAATAAAGGCATGGGAACGGATCATCAGAGAGGACTGAATCCTTCTCCAGATACTGTAGCCATCGCCTGTGCGCAGGCGCTTAGAGTCCTAGGGAGGACTTAGCCAGACTCAGGAACCCATTCACCTTCTGGGAATTCACTTGTGGCCCTTCATGCTTTCTCTCCCATGCCTCCAATGCGGGGGCCCTCACCGACCTAGGGGCCCAGGCTTTCTGGCTCCCCACCCGAGGCTAATCTCTCTGCCCAGGTCCTGAGTAATAGCAATCAACTGTTGCTGAAGTCAGTGACCCAGGCAGATGCTGGCACCTATACCTGCCGGGCCATCGTGCCTCGAATTGGAGTGGCTGAGCGGGAGGTACCACTTTATGTCAATGGTGAGTGTCCTAAGTGGGCGAGACCTGTCCAGCAAGCTGTCCAACTGAAGCTGTTGGTGAGACGTCTGACTGGCTGACCGGCTCTTCTGCCTGTAGGACCCCCTATCATCTCCAGTGAGGCCGTGCAGTTTGCTGTGAGAGGTGATGGCGGTAAGGTGGAGTGCTTTATCGGGAGTACCCCACCTCCGGATCGAATTGTGAGTGCTGGGTTGGCTTTGACAGGCAGCCGTTGGTGTGTCCCACCTGCCCCGCTTCCTTTCCCTACCTTCTCTGCTCTCATCATCCTCTGCCTTCTTAGTTGCTGTATCACTTTACCTGTTCAAATCTCACCTCCTCCCTTACTTGTGTGACACTGAACAGTGTGTTTCAACCTGTTTCTCATCTGTGAAGAGGAGGCCATTTCCCTTCGTAAAAGTCATTATAGCTGCAGTTGTGGGGAACCTAGTAGAGGGCCAGGGCGAGGTGACACACACTTTTAATCCCAGCACTCAGGAAGTAGAGGCAGGTGGATCTCTGAGTTCGAGGCCAGCCTGGTCTATGGAGTGAGTTCCAGGACAGCCAGGGCTACACAGAGAAACCCTGTCTCGAAAAGAAAAGAGAAAAGAAAGAAAGAAAGAGCCTAGTAGAGTTCCTTGGAGTCAGAAGGTCCTTGCAAAGGTCCTTCCTCTCTCCCTCCTCATCCTCCTCCCAGTCTTTCTCTGTACCTCCCTCCTTCCTCCCTCCTCTCAGTTCCCCCCCACCTGTCCCGCTCCCATTTCTCTTGCCTTCTTCCCACAATCCCTGACCATCCCTCATTCCTTTCTCGTCCTCCCTATACCATAAACAATTAATTCCTCCTGTGGCCACTAACCATCAAAACCCTCCTCACATTTAATGACCATTTGGCTGACTCCAGGGCTGCGCAGGGATACTTCATTACCACAGCTGCCTAGGCAGAAGACGGCTTGGCTCCCAGGAGGCCTGCCTCATCAAGCTGGGAGCACTGATCCCTGGAAAGGAGCCAGCATCCAGCTGTTCCTCTTCCTCAGCCTCCCTTATGCCATGAGAACACAGTTAGGACTGCCTCGGCCAGGAGGGCAGGGATGGAAGGCCTGGGGGATACGCCTCCTGACTCTCTGCTCATAATTAAGAGCAGGCAGATGCATCTCCAGAGAGCCAGGCAGGTTTCTGTGGGTTGATGAATGGCAGCGCTGGTAAGATAGACTTGTGTGCAGTTAGAATCATGAGGCTGAGCGTTTGCCTCACGATGGCCAGAATCTGCCATTTCACAGATGAAGAAAGTGAGGCCCAGAGAGGGAACGCACGGCGACGTGCTTGCTCTGGGGCGGGGGGACTATGAGATGGAGTCCAGGGACCTCAAGTCCCAACCCAGCCTTCCCAGCAACATCCAAGATCCGAACACTGGCTCATTAGCTCAGCTGCCTCTACATCTCAAAATACCACCCAGTGTCACACTTAGAGCACGGGACCACAGCAGAGGCTAATTCCTGGACCTCTCCCTTACCTGCATACTCGGGAGCATAAACCTCAAGGTTGCAGGTTTTTAGAGTCTCCCTAGATAAATCTGATGTCTATTGTGTGGGAGCCACAACTTCTGGAGCAGAAGTTTAGCTTCAAGAATTTGTGGTAGCTGGTGTGACTCTGTTGTTACAGGGTGAGGGTGTGTAGGGCCTGAGGGCCACATATGTGCTGGGTGAGGCTGCCTAAGAGGGGATTGGGTATCCTTGGGGCATGTGCTTCCTCCATATGTCCTTACGTCTATGCTGCCTTCCCCACCCCAGGCATGGGCATGGAAGGAGAACTTCCTAGAGGTGGGGACCCTGGAACGCTACACCGTGGAGAGGACGAACTCGGGCAGCGGTGTGCTGTCCACCCTCACCATCAATAATGTCATGGAAGCCGACTTCCAGACTCACTACAACTGCACTGCCTGGAACAGCTTTGGACCAGGCACAGCCATCATCCAACTGGAAGAGCGAGGTCAGCCATGCTGACTGCCCAGGATAGCCTGAAGTTCCACCTTCTCTTTCTATAGCAAGGTTCAAAGCAAGATAACTCTCTCTTGGGCCTCTCTGCCAGAAGCTAACTTTAGTGGTTTGCCAATTAATTTACTATGTAAATGTTTCTTGAACATCTTTATGTGCTGAACGTTGAAGGAAGGGCTGCAGGCGCGAACAGAACTTCACTCACAGAAACATTCCTCATAGTGAAGGAACTTGAGTAGTAGAAACAAATGAATCCAGACTGAGAAAAGTGAAATGATATATGCAGCAGGTTAGCACAGCCTATGTCTCTGAGCTATTGAGAAGATTGAACAGAGGATATTTGTAAAGTTCAAGGGTCCCCCTACCCTTCAAGCATCCTTGGTTTTATAAAAGAGGTATATTCCCTCTGGGCACCTTTGACAAAATGAAAGAGGTACCTAGCTTTTGACAGATATGTTTGATGAAGGGAAAATAGCACTTGTTTGTTTTTGAGAACAGCCATTGGAAAGGGAGATACAGAGAACCTGGGGGACTTCTGGGGGACCCTGGGAATGTGTGGGAAAGCTAATGGTTCTGTTTTAGTTAATGGTACAGGATGGACGTGGGGAACAGAGAAGGGTAATGTGGAGGCTCAGCTAGGAAGGATCTCAGAGGGGAAGCTGTGTAATCGGAATCTGGACCCAACTAGTGATTCCAGAAAGAGAAGGCCAAAGCGAGAGTTCTTGGGTGTCTTCTCAGCTAAGGGAAGTGGGGACCCTAGAGAGGAGTGTTGGGCCACAGTGGGCAATGCAGACAGAGCAGACACGACTTCGCAGGCAAGGCACGTGGGAGCGGAGGTTGGAACAGAGATCACAGATTGGAGTTTGGAGACTGCCCTGCTTCCGAGGGCGGGACCAAGCTCAGGGGAGGTATGCCAAGCAGAGGACGAGAAAGCTCTGAGATAAACTGAGGGCAGGGATGGAGTGCTGGCTGCCCTGACGCCAACGCCGGTTAAACTAAAGCACAGATTACAAACCAAACTCAGGCCAGCTCTTCTCCAGTGTGGCCTGGATTTAGATGTCAACACATCCCAGCCCAGGCAAAAACTAACCTTTGTACACAATCCAGAGTTGCCCCAGTATGTTGTGGCCAAGTCTTCAGGTCCCTGCGTGGCTCCGTCCTCATTCCTATTCTTTCCTCTCCCATCCACAGAGGTGCTACCTGTGGGCATCATTGCTGGGGCCACCATCGGAGCTGGCATCCTGGTCATCTTCTTTTTTGCTGCCTTAGTGTTCTTCCTCTACCGACGTCGCAAAGGCAGTGAGTACAGGCACTGTGCAGCCACAACAAACCCTCCATTTCCCAACCTTACCCTTCAAGGTCACATCAGGGGATGGGGACTGGAAGTCAACAGTGTAGACCGGTAGAAAGCCCCCAGCCACATCTCCCTGGCCTAGGTCGAAAGGATGTGACGTTAAGGAAGCTGGACATCAAGGTAGAGACGGTGAATCGGGAGCCACTTACAATGCACTCTGACCGGGAGGATGATACCGCCAGCATTTCCACGGCAACTCGGGTCATGAAGGCCATCTACTCGGTGAGGATGATGCTTCTTTCTCTGTGGCCTAGGCTCTTCATAGTCCTATGGCCAGTCCCACCAATTTTTAATAACTTCCATTACCTCTTCTTCCTTTGTGAGTTTAACCTGTTCCTGCTACCCCAATTCCATGTACCAAACTGCCCTCAAATAGTCGCACCCACACTTGTACATACACTGGTAGCCTCGTGCACACTTACTCGTATAGACTCTTACATACATATGCATAGTTACTCTCCCCCCCTCTCCGCCGCCCCCCCGCTCCGCCGCCCCCTTCCCCCTCCACCCCCTCCCTCCCCCCGCCCAACTTCCTTTGCCTTATCCTTCCCTCACACAGAGGAAAATCTGTAGATAGTTTTAGTTCAACCTTCTCATTATTGAGTAGAGGCAGCACTCCCCCATGGTAGCAGTGTTATACTCAGGATATCATATTACACACTAGCAACAAAATTAATACTAGAAGCCATGTCTCTGGTGTCCTTCCTCAACCTATATGATGAGACACAAGCCTGCCCCAATCCCAGAGCCTCCTTTAGCAAGTGGCCTCTGAGCATGGAATCAGTTGTCTTAGGGTTTTAGTGCTGTGAACAGACACCATTACCAAGGCAACTCTTATAAGGACAGCATTTAATTGGGGCTGCCTTACAGGTTCAGAGGTTCAGTCTAGAATCATCACGGCAGGAACATGGCAGCATCCAGGCAGGCATGGTGCAGGAGGAGCTGAGAGTTCTACATCTTCATCTGAAGGCTGCTAGCAGAATACTGGCTTCCAAGCAGCTAGGATGAGGGTCTTAAAGTCCACACCCTCAATAACACACCTACTATAACAGGGCCATACCTTCTAATGGTGCCACTCCCTGGGTCGAGTATATGCAAACCATCTCATCGATAAAGTGGGTAAAAACAGCATCTGTCTCCTGACACCCACACCTGTTCTTTAGTCCTTTAAGGATGATGTGGATCTGAAGCAGGACCTGCGCTGTGACACCATTGATGCCCGGGAAGAGTACGAGATGAAGGTGAGGAACAGGACTGAAGCAAGGCACAAGGATCAGCTGGCTGGGAAATGGGACAGGAGGGTCTGCAGGGGAGGTGAGGACAGCCAGAGAGGTCTGCAGAAGGAACAGAAGATAGAGTGGTGCCGGTGAGAAGAGCAGGAGACCTGGGTTGGGGTGGGCATGGGCAGAAGACCATGAGAGCTTGTTATACTGGGGCAAGTTCCCACTTTTATCCTTTTCTCTTGTTGCCCTCAGGATCCCACCAATGGTTATTACAACGTGCGCGCCCACGAAGATCGCCCATCCTCCAGGGCGGTGCTGTATGCTGACTACCGTGCCCCTGGCCCCACTCGTTTTGATGGGCGTCCATCGTCCCGCCTCTCCCACTCCAGTGGTTACGCCCAGCTCAATACATACAGCCGGGCCCCTGCCTCCGACTACGGCACAGAGCCTACACCCTCTGGCCCTTCTGCTCCAGGTGGCACCGATACAACCAGCCAGCTGTCGTACGAGAACTATGAGAAGTTCAACTCCCACCCCTTTCCGGGGGCAGCTGGGTATCCTACCTACCGTCTAGGCTACCCCCAGGCCCCACCCTCTGGCCTGGAGAGGACCCCCTATGAAGCATATGACCCTATTGGCAAGTATGCCACCGCCACTCGGTTCTCCTACACCTCTCAACACTCAGACTATGGCCAGCGATTCCAGCAGCGCATGCAGACTCACGTGTAGAGGCTGCATCTGGCTGGGGTATCTCTGCGGGGCAGAGGAGATGATGGCTTCCCAGCTGTTCCCTGACATTCAGGGACTTTGCTCATTACTCCTTTCGTGGACCCAGCCTTTCTCCTCCTGGTTATCACACATAAGGAGCGGGTCTCCCAGTAACACCCCATCCCAAGGATGGTGCTCTGTGCATGCCCCAGTCTCCTGGGCCTGCCCTCTCCTCTTCTTCAGGATGGTGTCTCTTCTGACCTTTGTTCTGCCTGACCCAAGCATGGGGAAAGGAGAGGGGAGGTTAGGGGAGGGGAGAGGAGAAGGGAGAGGAGAAGAGCACATTTTATCATTTCCTTTCTGTCCTGCTCCCCTGGTCTCCTGTAAGAGGGCGTGGCGCTCTGCTGAGGTGGGCAGGCAGCTGGAACATGGGACAGCCCACCAGTCCCGGCTGGCCTTGGTTTCTTTATACCTTGTGTTCATCTTTCCCATCTCAGGGGATTACAGAGGGAACAATGAGTTCAAATCCAGCCCTTGGTCAGTTGCAGTCAAAATGCCAGTCACCCTGGCTGCTATGGTGTCCAGCTGTCGAGTGAAGAGGGCTTCAGAAATCCCCAGGGGCACTGCTTCCTTTCTTCTCAGCTCTGTGCTGGACCAGCCAGATGTGTCCTGGATGAGAGCAAGGAGCAATCAGGACCCTGTGCTGGTCGACAGGCAAGGGGCCACTGTGTAGTGTGTGGCACTTTCCAGATCCAACACGAGTGGGAGCCACACAAGCCTCTTTCTTTCACAGTATCCGCCCCTCTTCTTAGTGGTAACTCTTGAGCCTTGAAGAGTTGGGTAGAGCAGAGGCTACTTTTCATGGGGCTATTTTTCAAAAGCAATAAAACCTCATTTGGGAAGAAAAGCTGTAGGGGTTTTCCCCGCTATAACACAAGTCCCCGTGGAAAAGAAAGGGGCACCTGCCCTCCACAGACACCTAACTCCTTGTATTACTATATCTGCGTCTCTACGCACTTTGAGTCTAGTATATACATCCAAATGGTGAGACCCGGCTACTGGTGGATTCTGATGGAGTTAAGCAGCATCCTGAGCCTCAGACTCGACTCACCGTAGCTAGAAACTACCTTGCAGATGGTGTGGTAGATGCTTTATCCAGACGGATTTTGGTTTTGTCTCCTCCTCACGCCACCCCCAACCCCTCAACCAATCAGATTCCTTCTTCCATTTTCAGTGCCTTCAGTGTCAAGTTTGTGATGGTRTCCCTGTGTTTGCTTCAGCTCATCCCATGTTAGCATCCAAGGAGAGACAAATGAGAGGATGTGAGGGGAAGGGGGCCTGGGAATGCTCGAGAAGGAAAATTCTGACTGACCTAGATGAAGATCCTAGTGCAGAAGAACACAACAGGCACTGAATTCCATAGGCCATGCTGTCTTTTCCCACACAGCGTGCACACACGAACACACACACATTCCATACCACGTCTCATCTACCACCTTCTGACCAAAGAGAATCCGTAACACGCGTCTCAGCCTCACCTTCCCAAAGAAAACAACTGCCCAACAGGAGTCTACTGTCCACGTCCCCGCTGAGGCCTGCAGGATCGGTAGGAGTATTCCCAGAATGCTCCTTGCTTTTTCTCATTGGTCACCATTCGTTAGTTATGTTTACTTTAATGAGTTACATGTTCATCAGACACGGTCCATCACTAACCTAGATGGGCCTGTGGGGTGACATTCTCTGCTGTCTCCTTCCCAATAAGGGCCAGGTAATATCCAGGAATGACAGAGTTCCATTTCCAGCCTGGCGGGCAGCTGCTGTGTCCTCTCCTCCTCCAGTGAGTGCATGCACAGAGCGGGCCCTTCCTGCAGCTGTACCCCAGTTCAGAAGACTCACACTCGCAGAACCCTTTCACGAGAGCTCAGTGAGGCAGTGTTTGCAGTGGCGGTCCCTGTGATTGTGGACTCATGCAGGCTTTCATTTTCAATGACACCTGAAGCCATGGGTGACCTAAACACTTCTGAAGTCTAAATAGAGTGGCATTTTAAACAGCAGTACTCCCTAAAAGTAATCCTCTTGTCTGGGGTTTGGCTTGATTCTCTTATTTCTCTCTGATTTAAGTAGTAGGTCTCTCCCATGGAAACAAGAGCGTCACTAAGGAAAACTGTGGGAGTCGAGCGCCATACCAGGGACAGGAAACAGCAACTGAGACAGACTCCTGCCACTCACACTCCACAATCAGAATCAGAGTTGGGCCCTGCTGAATCGGGGGAGTTGAAAGTTCCTTAATCATGAGGCTCTTCCGCCCGAAGCTAGCGTCTTCCAGCATGTTGGTACTTTGAGTCTAAGCACCCTGGGTGTTATTGCTTTAGTTGAAGGAATAAGAAACCAGGAGTGGAGAGACACTTGCACTGCACCATTCTGCAGCTGTCGTTCGCTGAGTAACCCTCATCTGACCTCCTTATTTTCCTTGCTTCCATCTTCTGGTCTTTGCCTAAACCTATTTACTGTTGGCTGTGTTCGTCTGGGGCGGGAGATTGCCCATCCCTCAGGAACAGTAAGCAATCACTGTGAGGGTGGGGGCAGGGAGGCACTGCCTGCTAGAAGGAGCTTTAACCACCAACCTCTCGATCTTGTCCATCACCCTAACCCTGAGTGAAATGAAGCTATTGGTGTTGCTCTCGTCTTAGATTCCGCAGGCTGCTGTGATCATGGTAGGGCCAGTTATGGATGCAGTCTGCAGCACACACAGACTGGGGGAGACAGAGAAACTGTCTTCCACTTCTGTCTTCAAGAACAGCCATCTGGCCTAAAGACTGCTCTCCCTGTTCACCAAGCAAGGTGAAGCCTACATTCCGCAGTCTTGAATCAGAAACCAGTAGAGAGAGCAACTGACCCCTTCCTGTAGACTGAACGGGATGCTGTTAGAGGGAAGGAGGGGTTAGTAGTTTTTACATAAACTCTGCATATGCAAAAGGTTCTTGTGGCTCTGGATAAGCCTTGCCCTTTGTAGAGAGCCCAGCCTGCTTGCTGAATCCTGGTCCCTACCCCATCCCCACCACCAAAGTCTAACTGCAGACTATGCATGAAGCAGGAAAGAGAAAGGAAGGCTAACAGGAATGGGGGCCATGCTCAGCACTCACAAACATCTGGGTCAAAATGAAAAGCATGAGCTCAACTAACACGATCCTGGGTGAGACAAGGTACACAGACCTGTATCTTGCCTCTTGTGCTCTGTCAGGAGCCATAGCTCCTGGGCTCCTTAAGATGGAAGTGGGTGGCCCGTGTACACTTGGTCCCCTACATAGCAATGTTAGGCAATCGGGATTTATAGAACCTCACGTTGAAGCCAAAGACCGTGTTTGGACATGTAAATTCTACTGGCTTAGTCCCTGCCTTGTCCTGCTGTGTGAGCAGTTCTGTCCCTATGGGTGAATTGCATGACCTCCCAAGGCCACTGCAGCTCAAGACACCTGGTTTCTCTACTGTTCCATTTCTGTGGAATCTGAGCCCAGGCTCTACACCCATCGAGCCTAGTGCTCATGGTAGAATCCTGGGGACACAGACCTCAAGACTCCACTGGGGATGGATTGACTGTTATGAAAGGACCCTAAAGCTGTCACCTAAACACAACATTCCCTTCTCCTGCGATTGTTTTTCTCATCTTTTGAAAGACAGTGCATTCTGACCAGTGCTGGCTAACCTTCCTCGGCTTGCTGCTGACACCACCGTGGCCAGTAGAGAGGACTGAGGTCTGTAGCTTGTTATATGGATTTGAGAGGAGGGTGCAGCATTCAGTTTTCCTGCATCACTGTGAGGGAACCCCAGGCTCTTTTCCCAGAGGAAAATAATTGTTGCACAGAAGACAGAGGCCATACTAGGAAGTCCTGGTGCAAACCTGCTCTTAACAAAAGTAATGATTTTGTATGCACAGAACTCCCCTTACCAGTCCTGGTTCCCCATCTTAGATATTTAATGTTCACAACCACTGGCCTTGGCTAACTGGTAGCCAAGCTCTTCCATTGATTTCAGTAGCTGTCCTTTACCCCTGGGAACACCAGGACTGGAAGGGACGGGGAACATTCAGTTTGCTGATAAAATCAAATACATAGGCTTCTTAGCAAAAGTGGCCTCAGAGCCTCCATTTTTAACAAGGTGCCCAGGTCAAACTGTCACCCCAGTCATCCCTGGGATTGCTATCTCTATTCTGACCCCAGTTGAATCTTCTCTACCAAAATCCTCCTCATAAATGGATCCATGATGACAACCRAGAGAGAGAGAGTATTTTTGTTAGGACAAACCATCATAGATTTTTAGCAATGTGTATCTGTGTGTCCTTTACACCTTTTCCTATTCTGACATTTTTTTCTTTTTTTTAAAAAAAATATTGTGTACTATATTTTTAGTCTCAAACACACTATATATTATATATTTAATTTTATATATATAAATATAAATGTTTTAAAAAGTACCATGTTTTGTGTTATTTTAATACAGGGTCAATTAGTTACTTTAAAAGCCCATTTAGTTTTGCGTAAACGGTTCAGATTTGGGGAGAGTGGGCAAAATTGAAGATTGAGATTGCAAAAGTTATGTATTGCACTTCCAAGCCACACGATAAACATTTTATTCACCAGTTTGTGAGCACAAGAGAAGCCTGAGGCCAGTTCTGTCAGCTCTAGCACAAAGGGGGCTCTGCTTTTGTGGCATCTGAGTGCTCAATGCCATGTCTGATTGTGAAGATGGAGAGATAGGAGCCTCTGCATCTGCAGTTCAAATCCCACCGAGATTGGGAGTCAGCGCGTGTCTGGGCTAGCCTGAACGCTAAAATGCTGTGGCCTGGGTAAAACACAGTTTCAGGGTTGCTGAACTTTGGGGCTTGCGGTGAAAGTGCAGGAGCCGATGGCACACTGGCACACACCCCCGGGCTGGGGTTCATACTTACAGGAGTTTAAAGATTGGCACAGCCGCTTTCAGATAACAATTCTGAAGCTGTAAGTCAGTTTGTTATCTTCATTTGGTTAATGACCAAGAAAAGTCAAGGCTGTCCCTGGGAGCCTTTTTATATACAAGGAACACGGAACACAGCTAGAAACAGGAAGTGAGAGGTGAAACAAGAAAGAACATCAGCCAGGAATAGCACTCAGTTGGTACAGTTCCTGTCCTCCATGCATCAGGCATCCAGCACCAGGGTGTGGAGGGGGAGCAGACACCAGCCATTTCCAGAGGTTATAGGTTACAGCGCAGCAGATTTATCCCAGGAGGGAATACAGCTGCCCCAGGGGCTGGCCTTCCGAGGCACGTGGCCAAGAAAGTGAGGCCCAGGTGCAGGGTGACTCTAAAGGCCAATCAGGTAAATTGAACTGATACACGAACGGGTTTGGGGGTTTTGTTGTTCGTTCTTTCGTTTGTTTTGAAAGAAGCAGCAGTGCCATTGATTGGATCCAGAAACAAAAAGAAGCAGATGGGAAGGTCCAGCAGAGATGGGGCCTCAAGTGATTAGGCCACATGGTGGTGATTAGGATGCTCCCTGCCCTGTATGTGCCTGAAGCCTGCACAGGACCAGCATTACTGTGAGACAAGACTGTATAGAGCACCTCGCCTGGAGCTCCAAAGGCCTAAACCTCCTGAACCCCAAGAAGAATAGACAAGCCATACTTACTTGTATATACTGTCTCTTATCCTGGTTCCGGCCCTCATGGATGTCCCTAAGACTCAAGGACAAATAGTAAAGGCACGGCCCTTATCAAGCCTTATGAGTCTTTAAAAGCCACTGCTTCCTTTTGAAGTTTTCAGACTCGGATGCAAGCTCTTGGCCTAGCTTTAGGCAGTGCCTTTCTACACTTTCTCATCAAAGAGTAAAGTTCTGAGTCCTTCAGGAGATGACCTCGAATTATCCTCCCCAGGAGTCAGATGTGTACTTGGGTTTCCCTTACTCCAATTACTTTCAATCCAGTCACATGAAAGTGACTCACTTGTCCTGTGGCCCCCACCCCCGCTTCTGCTGTCCCCTAACAAAAGGGCCCCTTTTCCAAAGCTTACATATTTGGAGAGCCCGCCTCAAAGGCCTCACCATAAAAAGTGCCTTGCCTAACTCATTGATCAACTTTTCCCCACCCTGAGAAGCCTCAGGCTGATCTACACTGATTTATCATTTTTGCTTTGATCATAGGATTTGTGTTGACACACAAGCACTTTATTTTTTTGTTGTGTAGATGATTTGTTAATTTGTTTGTCTCATTTTAGGACAGCCAGGGCTACACAGAGAAACCTTATCTCAAAAATCAATCAAACAAGCCGGGCGGTGGTGGTGCACGCCTTTAATCCCAGCACTTGGGAGGCAGAGGCAGGCGGATTTCTGAGTTCTAGGCCAGCCTGGTCTACAGAGTGAGTTCCAGGACAGCCAGGGCTACAGAGAAACCCTGTCTCAAAAAACAAAAACAAAAAAAAAATCAATCAAACAAGCAAAACCCACAAACAAAACAAAACAAAGACAGGGTCTTGTGGGTCTAGTGGGTCTTGCGGGTCTTGGGGGTCTTGCAGGTCTTGTGGGTCTRCATTCTGCCTCACTGCTGGGGTGTAGGAACTCTGCTCAGGCAGGCAAAACAGGAGATGCTAGACTGTGTTCATCCTATGCCCGCTGTTGTGTGATGCGTTAGAGGGAAGCACCGATGCACGGCTCAAGGGGTAGGGGCGTCAGACCGAGTGAGAAACAACATAGGCTGAGACCAAAGCTGGGGTTCCCAAGCTCCTGGTCATCCAGTCGCTGCTAGAAACCTCATGGAGTCAAGAATGAAGGGGCCCCAAGGGCCTGCAAGGAGGCTGGGCCCAGGGATTGTCAGACTCGAGGATGCCCAGATGCTGCTGGAAGTTGAGGAGGAGTTGGAAATGGAGGAGACCCATGGGTTGAGGATGAATTAACAGCAATTATCTGGGAGTAGGGAGGGGCCTTCTGCAGGAGATTTAGTTAGTGCGGCTCTGTAGACAAAGGCTTTCTCCATGTTCCCCATGGTAGTTCTTGATGAAAGAGACAGTCTTTGTTTCTAGACTGTTTATTGATTGTTCATCGTGGAAAATGGGTACATACCATCTCCTCAGGGTGGACCAGAGATTAAATATCTTTTTGCAAGAAGGAATATCCAGGAAGTGAAGCTTATTGGCTAAACCCCCAGGACCCATCAAGACACCTCATTAGCATAGAAAATTCTGTTCTAGGCTACAAGGCCATTGGTCATATCCCTATATGTAGTGCGGTCATGTGTTCCCAGCCAAGAATCTGGAAAGGAGCAGAGAGACTTACCATCCTAGGATGAGTTCCAGGGTCTCTAAACCCACTCAACCTTACCAAGTTTCCTGGCAAAGTCCACTGCCCCACAAGGTCTCACTATGCCTATCTGGCCTCTTCCTCCCAAGTGCTGGGATTAAAGGCATATGTCACCATGTTCAATAGACCTTAGCACTTAATAACAGTTTTAGAGGCAGAGGCAATGCATTACTTTATCATATGCCTATATTTATTTTGAAATGGTCTCATTCAATAGTACAAGATGGCCTAGAACCTACTATGTAGAGCAGGGTGTCCTGAAACTTGTAGCAGTCCTCCTGGCTCTGCCTCCCGAGTGCTGGGATTACAGATGAGTGCCACCACACCTTGTCTGCAATATTTAGCATCCCATCACCCAGTACCATAGAGTTGATCCCTGTGCTCTGGAGGAATGCAGTGATAGAGGAGAAAAACAGAGTCAAATCCGTGAAACATGATGCCTAGGAGAATTTAACCAGTGCTCAAACTGGAAGAAGCACAGATTTCCATGAAGAACTTTGGTTCTGGTAAGGCCAAGCTGAGAAGCCATGGCCAGTGTATACTGGTGCTGAGAATTCTCTTGTTGAGTCCCTAACTGACAGACAACACTGATTTGATCATTTTTGGTCAATATGTTCTAGATGGAAGTGACATGTCACTTCCAGCCCAAAACACTTCATTGTTCCATTTTGTTCTCCTGTCTTAGGGACAGAATCCCATTAATTATGTTAACAGAATTTCTAGAGTGAAAACCTGGCCCTCATTGGTCTGAACATGGCAGGTTGAGCCACTCCTACCTATACAACAATTAAGGATATGGATAAGATAAAGAAGAGAGAGGAGATCTGATCAATACGGCCCAGTTTAGAACAGAGATCCAGGGACTCCTAGGTTTACAAAGTAGTAACATGAAGCTTAGGTTAAACAGAGGAAGAACTGGGGTGGACAGGCAAAAAGTATGGTTAAGAAATGCTGATTAAAGTATGGTCTGGTTGACCATTTTTTCAGTTCTTGTTCTGTAAGGTGGTCCAAAGAAGTCCTGATCATTGTCACTACTTGTCTTAGTTAGGGTTTCCATTGCTGTGAAGGGACGCCATGACCAAGACAACTCTTATAAAGGAAAACATTTAATTGGGATTCACTTACAGTTTCAGAGGTTCAGTCCATTATCATCAAGGTGGGAGCATGGCAGTGTCCAGGCAGGCATGGAAGCTACCAGGTAGAAGGAGCCGAGAGTTCTACATCTTGACCTGAAGACAGCAAAAGGAGACTGACTTCCACAGGAGCCAGGAGAAGACTGGATTTCACACTGTGCAGATCCTGAGCATAGGAGACCTCAAAGCCTGCCCCCACAGTGACACACTTCCTCCAACAAAGCTGCATCTACTCCAAAATCACACCTCCTAATAGTGCCACTCCTCATGGGCCAAGCATTCAAACACATGAGTCTATGGGGTCCAAAACTATTCAGACCACCACAGCACTTGAAAGGATCAATCAGATTCCCAGGAGATGACCACTTCCTAGTCACCCTCATCTGGTGGTGCTTGGAAGATTTCTGCTGTGAATTCAGAGCAACTGGAAGTTGAGATAATTTGTCTCTGGACTTTCAACTTTGAAGAGGATAAGACAAACTTGATAGGCATTCTTTGAATGGCTAGCACACGTGAGTGAGTGTAGAGTTAAACAGGCAATCAGAAGTAGGGCAACAGTGGCCCCAATGAAGACAGAAATGAGAGCCCCTGTCCTATGCCTAGTGATCTTTGAGGTTAAGTTAGGAGTCGATGTTTTTTAAGGCAAAGAGCTTCTAAGTGTCCATTCACAGTTCCAGGTGGTGAGCGCTGCGGCGGCCTCTGCCTGGGCCCCTGAAAGATTGTGGAAAGCAGGGTCCCTTTGTCAATGCATGATAAAACCTGGGTGTTGAGGGAGAAATTGATCTTCATTTTACTATGATATTGAATTGGGAGGTGTCTGGAAGTCAAATCAGAACCTTGTGTGTGCTGAACAGGGCTCTACCCCTGAATGCTCCTAGCTCCCAAGAGCCTGATGCTTTGTGGTTATCTGTTACTATAAGCCAGTGTGTGCTAGCTTCATCAACACAGTGTTAAAATCCTGCCTTTCACCGTTTGTTTTTTTCCAGGAAAATTACATCTCCACATCTCTCTCTTCTCCTCTGTGAAATAGAAATAGATTGCTTATAGTCTCCATTGTACTGAACCTGCTTAGTTTTAGAAGTCTTTTCAGAGACGAGAGGGTGGTAATAGGTACCTGACCATTTCCACCCTTTGCTCCTCTCTTAGATGGGGGGCGGGGGGGGGTCAGCAACTGCCCGGGGTTCAAGAAGAAGAACCAACTCCAGAATGAGGCCTAGGTTAAAAGCTAAGCGGTGCTGTGTAACCGGGTGATGCACAACAGGCGAGTCCCACACTTTCCTCAGCTACCTTGCCCTTATCCATAACCTTCTGTGAGCACTCAATGGGATGAGGTAGACAAAAGCCTTTTGTAAGTTGTGGGATGCTGTCCAAATGTGAGTTGTCTGGGACTCGTACTGCTGTAGCATTCCACACCGGCAGCATCATCCCATACCACACACCCCTCCAGCCACGACCTGGCAGTAGAAAGTGCTTATTCAGCTGGGCTTAATCGGTCCTATCTTGCCAGGCCCCAGGGTTCTAAATCCAAAGGATCAGTTCTCTGGAAGAAGAGGAAAAAAAAAAAAAGCACCTAAGGGAAGAGAAAGAAAAATCAGGTCATTAGCACTCACTTTCCTGTTTCCTTTCTGTGTTGTAATTAGCAGCATAGAGGCAACCTCCTGGGGAGACCAGAACCTGCAGCAGCCGGAACTGGACTAGGAGCTTTGTCTTGTCTTCCTCTGCACAAACGCCTGCTCTCCTGTGCTCTCTGTGCAGGCTCATTCTGGGGATGACTCTTATTTTGAGACCCAGAATAATGTTCCCTTTTCCCAAAAGACACAATGGGTAAGGCACCTTTTCAAACAGTGCCCTGTCAATATTCCTAGCGGAGTCTGACTCCTCAGACTTACACAAGACTAGGCTCTCCCAAGCCTGGCTCTCCCCAGAATGCCCATGATTCATTCCCTCACCAAAATAAATACTTAGCAATGTGACACACAACCTCAAAGACCGTAGGCAGCTCTGGGCCACCTGACCCAATTAAGCAAAAGCATTCGTTTCGCCTCAGAGAAAACACATGGGCTCTGCATCAAACCCATCAAGGGACACAGTGTGGCTTTGTGTAGAGTACAGAATCTGAATGTTTGGGTTTGTCTCAGTCTCCCCAGTCCCCGTGCCTTTGGAGAAATCCTTCGGCCTTTCTTTCTCAGTCTTGGTCTCCTCATCGATAAAAGTATTCTTTCATCCATGCCACAGAGGCTGGTTGACCACTTACCATGTATTTAGTGCCAATGTCCATCCCTCGGGATAAACCCAAGAACAAAACATAGGCTCTGCTCTCACACCCACACTGAACTAGCAGGGAATGGACAATACATAGGTTGGCCACCAGAGAAGGAAGAGCTAAAGACACAGACAAAACGCTGCAGGCACAGAGGGTGGACAGGAGAGTGAGCTGTGTGTGCTGCTTGGTCCGGAAGGGGCTATAAGGTCATTTACAAGTGAGGCAAGCCAGGCATTTATCTAGAGAAAAGATGATTTCAGATGAAGGCACCGGCAGCTGTGAAGAGCCTGAGGCAGGAATGCGTGTAGAAGACAGAGAGGAGCAGCAGCAAAGTGGTACGCTATCCTGGAAGAACAGTGAAGCAGGAGAGACTCTGTGTGTGTGTGTGTGTGTGTGTGTGTGTGTGTGTGTGTGTGTGTGTGTGTTTGTGTGTTTGAAAATTACTCTGAGGTAGAAAGATATAAATTGTTATAGTGGTTGGAGTCCAGTTTGGACATCTCTGAACTCTTGATATCTTGTTGAAAGTAAAATAAAGGTAGACAAAGATCACAAAATAATAGGGAAACTCTATTCAAAGCAACGAAATTGTAAAAGTTAGAAAAGAATAAACTCAAAACTGACAGTGAGTCGTGTGGGTGAGGTACAGAAGGACCCTGACAATTGTTGGGGGTTTCTCTTAGGGGGTTCAAGAGAAGGCATTTGGTCACTATGGGTGTGGTTTGGGTGAGCCTCTAGTTTGACTGACAGGCTTGGATTACATGAGCCTTTGCTAACTGTCCCTCCCGCAATGCAGCAGATTTTAATCATTTGCATACCCGATAACTGGCTTATTGTACATGCACTCAAAGCTAATTCAGGCCAGATCAACTGTTTTGTACCCAGATGTTTTGTACACTGTGACTTGATAGAATCTAAGTCTGATGGTCATTAACAGGAGGAGTCCCAGGTTGCTAAGCTATTCCTTATGCTTGCCTGACTCAAATGACTGTTTTTAAGTCATAGGTCGAAAGTGATTGCTCATTCTTGTGGTTTTATGTGATTTAACCCAGTATGTGCAGTCTGGTGGTGGTGGTAGTGATTGTTCATGGTCACCTGGTTATTACCACCTTTACAAAAAGGTGGTTACCATCATTTTGGCAAGATTATTGGAAGATATTTCTTCTTGCTCCTGAGCTTGGATCTTCTTACTTCCAGTTTTTACCCAGTGGCTGTAGTTTTGACTTCTGCCTTTATTCTCCATTGGATTCATATACTGCCTTCTGGCTCTTCTTAGCAGAGACAGATGGTCTACTCACCACCGTGATCCTGACGGCCATCTTTTCCACAGAACTAAGAGATGACTACAGAGTCTCAGACAAAAATCTTTAGAAGATGGACATGAGGATAGTTAGTGCTTGGTTACAGCCATGCCAGCCATTATGACCTGGACTCTTTGCAGTGTGTCCAGATGCAGCATGCACTACTGTGTGAGCTAATGTGGCATTTTTAGAAGTTAGTCTCCAAGGAGCACAATGACCAGACCCTTCCTGCTATCAGAATCCAGATTTATATTCTTTCTGGTTTGAGAATACAGACATGGGTTCCAGAAAATATGCCATTTACTAGCCATGTGACCTGAACAAGCTACCAAAACCTTCTGAGTCTTAGGGTTTTTTCCTTTCTGTGACATTCACTGAAACTAGTTGAGGATCAAAGATGAATAAGAAGGGACCTATGGAAAGGATAAATCTAGAATTTGTTTGGTCAGCTGGTCAGTCCCTTTCATATATGCTATTAGATATCTGTGACTCGAGCTTCTGAAGTCAGACCCTCAAGGAACTTCTCCTATTCTCCATTCTTTATGCCCCATGGGGCAGCTAGGAGAAAACTTCCAGGCATAGGGCCATTGGTTGACTCTGTAGGTCTAATGCCAGGATCCAAATAACACTCTTTGGTGGCAAATTCTCGGGCTGGGGAAACACCATCGTCTCTGGAGTCTATGATCCTGGTGTCCTTTAGGAATGTCAGAATAGTGGCAATAACAAGTAGATTTTAGAAGCCCACAAGTTGAAATGTTACAGACCACTTATTTTTACTTAGAATTTATTTTACTTAGAATGCCTTTTGGGACGATGGGGCTGTGGGCTTGAGCTCAGAGCTTCATGTTCGCCGAGCACACGCTGTAGCACTCAGACCCTCGTGTATGCTAAGCACGCACTGTAACACTGAGCTACACTCCAGCTGATGACATGGGTTGTGCCTCTCCGGTATTGGCTGCAGATCAGAGCTAGAACAAGCCCACGGATCTTTGACTCCCTCCACGCTGCACCTCTCTTGTGAGTTGTGATACCTAGGAAGCGTGCGCTCTGCCTCTCGGTTTCCAAGATCCCTGTAGAAAAGGGAGACACATGCAAGTGTTTCTTATTTAAAGACTAGTCCCAACACTTAGGAGGCAGGGGCAAGAACTGGAAGGGAAGATGAAACTCTTTGAGTTCGAGGTCAGCCTGGGCTACAAAGTGAGATCCTGTCTCAAAATAAACAAAAACAAAAACCTCTTCGGACTTATTTGTTCACAGAAGGCCTCACACCACATTAAGTGCTCCTCACCACCTCAGGAGCCACTCCCCTAGCTCCATGATTGCCACAACCATGCTCTCCATGCAAAAATACAGCTACCCTCTTAAAGGGGGTAAAAAATAATTTATTCTGGAGCCAAATTTGAGTGATCACATCCTGGGAAACAGCAGGTTTTGTGTTGCCACGTGAGAGCAATTGGTGGAGCTGTGTGCAAGAGAACAAAGGATGGTAAATCAAGGAAAAGACGCAGTTACCACAAGGAGGGGAAATCTCTCCTACTGCTTCAGATGCCATCTGATGACAATCTTAGCCTTGGGGTTGGTAGAAGCTGACGGTCTGCTAAATCAATAGATCCCTAAAGGGGTTTGATCCATGAGTTACAGGGTGCTAGATCCTACACAGAGGTGGGCAAGGAACTGATGTACAGAGGGCTGAAACCAGTCCAAGACAAGATAATTAGGCTTTGGATCTGCACCATTCCAACCTTTCTGTACCACTGAAGTTCTATTCGTTAATCAGTCTTTCCAGACACAGGTCCCTTCTAGGAACTCTTGTTCACAGTGATTATTATACCCTGTGTACTTTATCAAAGGACTGACAGTTTGAGGGAGGAATTGTAATATGCAAAATAAAATCATGCCCTTAAAGAAAACACAAAGTCCTTCCTTCTTCCCAAAAGTTGACGTCCTCTAGAAAACACTTCCTCTCTACCCTTCACAGCCAAGAGTCTTTATTTACCCAGCACTGTGCTCTGCCTTCAGTTCCCATGAGCCTACCAAACAGATTGTGTGGCAGTCACAAGACTTAATAGTGATTTTTCAGTTAGTTCGTCTGTTGTAGGATCATTTAAAAAAAAAACTTAAGTTTTTATATAAACATCAAATGAATTCATGTCAAATTATATTTAATCACCAACAACTGAGGACTATTTACAGTAAGATATCTCGACTGATTCAAAGGAAAATTCAAACTTATCACATTTATACAGGAATTCCAAAGTGAATAAATTTACGAATACAAAACTGAGTTTATCCACGAGAGACTTTTAACCCATTGCTTTCTGCTAGATATGATTAATTCACATTCCAGTGAGCAATAGTCACCAGAGTTCAGGTTTTTGTTTTGTTTTTGGTCTGTTTTACAGAGTTCCATGTCAGCATCAGACCACTCAGAAGGTAAGAAAGGATGCTCAATGGTTTCTTGTTCTTTCAAAAATCTTCTCGGACCCACCTTGCCTGCAGCTTCCGGTACTCCAGACCACTCCTCTTTTGCTCTGTTGACCACTCAGAGTCCCCT
>BDUI01000029.1:115847-126232 GCA_002335545.1 Apodemus speciosus
TGACCCAGGCTCTTTTCTTTCTTCTCTACATTAACAACAGAGCTTCTTCTCTGGGCATTTCCCCTGTATCTAGGTTGACTCTGCCCACTCCACGCCTGACAGTGCTCCTGGAAGAATCCCCCTGCCCCCTCCCCCGCCCCGAAATCAAGTCCCATGTGACACTTTTTCCTGAACTCACTGTGCTCCCTGTTCAGGCTGGGATAGAATTCAGCACAGTGGTTAGATGACTGAGTTCCTCCATGACCTGAATTCCTTTGCTTCAGCCTCATCACTGGCTGAGTCTCTTCCTAGGTTTTAGAACAACAACGCGGATCTTCCTGTCACTTGACGCATGCTAACCTCGCATTCCTGAGCTATTTAGAATGAATGGATATTGTCTCCTTGAAAGATATTTTTCCGTTCACCTTTGTCGTTCTCAACTAATTCTCAGACACTTAATAATACCTTTATTGGACTTTGCCTCTCCTTTAACAGTCCTGGCAGGAGTAAAAATACTCTAAAAAGAGACTCACACCTTTCCATTCCACTACCAGACTAATAAAACAATGGACAGGAAGAGACTGAAACTCTTAGGGTCTTAGGCTAGAAGATGGAGAAGGCTAGAGCAGCTTGTCTGTCAGAAAAAGATTTGACACAATCCTGAGAACTCGTGAGACCACTTTGTGGTAGACACTGGAGCCAAGACAGTGATGATGGGCAGATCTACACCTCACCAGGATGGCTCAGCCATGTGCTCCTCTTGCTTTCTATTTAAACCTGCATGTCATGGCAGTCACCTTGATAAACCGGGGGTCGACATTGGGCCCCTTGTTCTTCTTTCCATTATTAGACCTGAGAGTTAGCGTACAACCTGTGCCCAAATCAGGTCCAGTCACCCACCTTCCAAAGAGCCAAGTTAGAAGTGAAAGCAGAAGGGATGCATACCCAGTGTGGCCCCACTGGGGATGGGGCATGAAGAGACCCAGGGAAGTCCATTGCTAGGGTCCTGACGTGAGATTAAAACTTAAATAGAGGGTCAGGGATATGCACATCTAAAGGGTCTCACCTACCCTTGACCCAACATTGTCTGAGTTTCTGTCTCATCCTCCAAGGTAGTCTGACCAGTTTTTAGAAATCTCTGCTTCGCTCTCCTCTTGATGGCTTTTTCCTTCTTCCATCATGAGTGAAATTCCTGTAGGAAATTCCCATTTCTTTGAGGAATTTGTTGTCGTGTCCCAACAGTCTGATAGTAAGATCAAGAGACACAGTGCTTCTTTAAAACGTCTTCATTTCTGCCGGGCCTTTTACATTTCTGGTGTGGTCATAACAAACAAACAAACAAATAGATAGATAGATAAAAACACCAGACAGGCAAAGCAGTTACAGCTAAGTTACAGCAAAGCAGGGACATCTCTACTCTAGACCTCAGTGCCTGATGACATCCTTAGTCTTTGGATTGGTGAAAGTCCGTGGTCTGTTACATTCAGAAAGGATTTACCTAAGACTCACCAGACAGGAACTATTAAGAGGGCTAAAATTAGCCCAAGATAATTTGACTCTTGACCTATAACATTCCAGCTCTCCACAATCGCAGACATTATAATCAGCCACTCACCCCCGGAGAATCGTTTTAAAAGTTTTTAGACTTATTATTTTGTTTTATGTGTGAGTATTTTGTCTGCACACATGTCTGAACACCACATGCATGTTTGGTGACCATGAGGCATCAGATCCCCCTGAAACTGGAGTTTGGAATGGTTGTAGACCACTCTGTTGGTGCTGGGAATAGAGCCCAGAGCCTCTTCCATAGCAACTAGTGTTCTTAACTACTGAGCCATCTCCCTAGGCCTGAAGAGGCCTCCCCATCCCAAAATGTCAGTTCATCTAGCATATTGGCGATCACAGCTTACACGGATGGGTTTCTCTCTCAGGTTAGGGGGTCTCTGCAGGCAGAGGCTGCAGCTCCACACACATCCCTGTTGGCCTCTTCTGTGTCTTCTTTTTGCTTAATTTCTTTTTCTCACCCTTATAAAATATCTTAGGAAAGAACAGTAATTACACGGAGCGAATATTGTTAGACACTGTGCTAGGTTTGGGGGGATATGGATAGCAGAAAGTCATGGTTTCTCTCTTTCAGGAATATGTGGCTCAAAAATTAGAGCAAAATTCCTACATGCAATCGCACATAAGATGCAAGCATGGGCACCAGGCATCAGAACAGGACGTCGGTTTAGCTAGAAGCAAGAGCCATTACTTCCGGTAAGATTTGGGGTAGGAGCAGCTGGGTATGGTGGTACAGTCCTTTAACCCCAGCACTGAGGAGGCAGAGGCAGGCAGATCTCTGAGTTCAAGGCCAGCCTGGTCTACAGATAGAGTTCCAGGACAGTCAAGGCTACACAGAGAAACCCTATATCAAAAGAAAAAAGAAGATTTGGGGTAGGAAATTCAAAGGGAGGAGGTCGCCTCCCTCTGGACAGGGACCTGGAAAAATGAAACAGTAGCCTTTTCACACCAGAAAAAAAAAAGGCAGGGGCAAAGAGGCCATGTAGAATAGAATGCATGCCCTATGTGGTTTTCTTCATGGGAAAGAATCCAGTTCACATGTTTGGTGTGGACAGGATGAAGAGATGGGGATGTCGAGAGATAATGGAAATTAAATTTAAAGCACTGCTCCAGTCCCCTGGGCATAATGCCATGCTCTGCAGGGATTGGGTGGAGGAGCACAGATATCCTAGCATGCCTGGAGTTTTATGCAAGAAGCAGGGAATTAGCCTTCTGCCTGGAGAACCCATCTTGGAGACAATCAGGTAGTTTCCCCGCTGTAATGACCTCTGCTGGTGTGCAGCATGGTGGACTGGAGCCTAGCTAGTGTGGGTTAGCTAGCCTGAAGCCCAGCTAGTGTGGGCTAGCCTGGAACTCAGCTAGTGTGGGCTAGCGTGGAACTCAGCTAGTGTGGGCTAGCCTGGAACTTAGCTAGTGTGGGCTAGCCTGGAACTCAGCTAGTGTGGGCTAGCCTGGATAAGTGCTGTGTGCTTGGCCTCACTCCTATGCTTGGACCCCCTCATCCTCTCATCCTCAGCGTCTTACTGTTCCTAGCCCCTGCCTCTCTGCCATCTCCATAGCGCTGTCCTCCTCTCCACAAGGTCTGATCCCTCTCCCCCACCATGCATTGCTTCTTAAGTGTTTTAATTTTTCACTGCCCTTGTCTTTCTATTTCTGAGCAGTTGAATCTTTGTCATTTCTTCCCACTTATCCGTACCCCTTTTCTTCCTATCACGATTCCTTGTGCTTAGCAGCTGGAGTGCAGGGAGGAGGAGTCAGGAGACACACACGGATGACTGAAAATGAAGCAGAATACCAGGAAACGTGGTTGACTCTGCCCTGCGTGGATCATCTCTGTGGTTTCCCTCTGTCTCCTCACTGCTCCCTAACTGACCCTGACTGCTGTCCCTGTGCTCACAGGAGGATGCCTCTGGCACTCATTCCATAGTTTCTAGGCAATGAGACATTCTCTTAGACAGACACCAAGCATGAGCAGTCTCCTCTAGGGGGTGTTTTCCTTTCACTGTCTCATTTGTTCTCCACCAAAGCCCAGAGGACTTCTGGAAGGGAGAGGGGGCCATCTTTACGTACCAGGCTGGTACCTCCTGCGGTGGTCTTTTCCATGCAGGGGATGGCAGGTACCAGGCTGGTACCTCCTGCGGTGGTCTTTTCTGTGTAGGGGATGGCAGAATTGCCTACTCCCACTACTGTAAAGTATCCAGTAGAGCTCTGGAAGGAACTGTCGGAGGCTGAGTCCAGCGTATCCTCTAGCCTAACGAAGAATCCTTTCTGACTCTCATCTCCCCCACCCCAACGTCCTGTGACTAATAGATAAAAACCTTTGAAGTCTATTAACTTAACAGACCACCAGCCTCCATCAATCCAAAGGCTAAGAACGTCATCAGAGAACATCCAAGGAGTACCAAAAAGCACCCCCCATCTTGCTGTAACCCTCTTTCTGATCTACCCACCAATGAACTTGCCTTTAGGACTTTCTTTGTTCTGTGAGTTATAAAACTTCATAAAACCACCTCCGCTTTGGAACATAGAATTGGGTTAACCCAAAGCTGTGCTCCCAGGCCATGGTTATTCAAAATGGCTCCAGACTAAGCCACCTTTTACTCTGTTTAAGAGGAGGGCTGTGGCTTTAGCATCAACAGTACACAGATTTAGGTTACCCAAAATTCCATGTTCCAACGTGGTAACAGTTCGATAATTTTTTATAATAACAGAATGAAGAAAATTATAACTCAAGGCTCTTAAAAATATATTGATGGAAATATGAAGTAGGTGGGATATAGCCAAGTGGAAAAGCCTCTACTACAGATTTCAGATATCTGATAGTATTCCTGGCCTTTTGATTGCCAAAAAACTAGGGTTTATTAAGTTAATACATTCCAAAAAAGTTTTTTTTTTTTTTTAAAAAGAAAGATTGTTAGTCAACGGACGTTAGGTCCAGCATAGAGGTAGGCAAAAACTGGCTATTCAGGGAGCTAAAGATAGCCAAAGCTAAGTTGTAATTAGGCTCTGGACCTGTAACTTTTTAATGTCTCCACAGTAATTGAAGTTCTAACCATTTAATTGCCTGGTGGAAGGTTCAGCTGAGGGTGCAAGTTTTTCCTGGAATGTTTGCTCCCTCTGTCAGTTCTCTTGTGAGTAAAGGAAGGAATTGGATGTTCTGCAAAAGGTTAAGCTAAGAATGTAGAATGTTAATGCTCTGTGTTGGGAGAATTTCCCAGACAACTGAGATTATCTCGTGTGTTCAAGAATGCTGTCTGTGGCGGGGCTTCCAGGAGTAGTCTGAAGGGAGCTGCAGAGGAGCTGCAGCTGGGAAGACTAGTGAGACAGAAGAGAGCCAGGGTGATCTGGGGCAGGGATGGCTGAAAGGTGATGAGTGCCTGGTGCAGTGGCCCACACCCACTCTTCTTCAACATTCCCTGAGCCTTACATGGAAGAGCTGCAGTGTACATTTATCAGTTGGGGATGGATACCCCTGTTCATGTAGTCTGCAGTTTTACCAGTTGTTGATCTCTGCAATAATCACCATTTGTTGTAAAAAGAAACTTGTTTGGTGAGGGATGAGAACTACACTTATTTGTGGGTCCAAGGATAAAGTATTTAGGATACAGTGAGCGGTTAATTGGTTTAGGAAGATGGCAATGGTATGTTTTCCACTGGGATCTATAACCTCTCCAGCTACAGGTTTGCAGCAGCAGCAGGTGTGAATTCCCTCCTACTGAGCAGGCCTTCAGTCCAGAGATCTGTTGGTCACCCAAGTACCCATATGGCATCACTGCAGATACCTTGCCAGGATAGTCACTGTGTGTTCCGTGGGCTTTACAGCTAGTTAGAACTGTGCTTGCTTACCATCTCCYCCCCTCCCCCGGGCAGCTTGTGCAAACCTTCCAGGACTATAGAGCTGTCCTTTGGGGAGAAGGCTTGCAGGTCAATTCCAACTTAATTCCTCCAATTCCTGTGTCTGAAATATGTGATATCTTCAGGAATAGGGGCTTACATTCAAGTTCCCTGAGGTCCAAAGGACTCCCAAAATAATAAAGGTTAATAATAAAGGCTATTTCTATTGCCCTTGACTGCTTCCTAAAACTTGATTTGCTTTTTGGTTTTATAGAAGGTCACAGTTAAGAGCACGCTTTGAGTTTCAAAAGAAACTTTGAACTTAAAAACAGTGTTGAAACTTTGAAAGAGTATGGGGATGAAATAAATTTTGAATTATGAGATGGTCACAAGTCGATGGGGACCGGGAAGTGGAATATGGTGGCTAGTGTGGGAAATGTTCCCTAGAGGATCACATATTTAAATCCATGGTCCACAGTTTTGAGCCCCTTTTGGGAAGGTTATGGAATCTTTAGGAGGCATAGGAGGCATAATCTTGTTGGAGAAAGTTAAGTCATTAGGGGCAGAGTTGGAGGGTTTGTTTTGTTTTATTGTTTTGTTTTTGGTTTTTGGCTTTGGGGGTATTTTTTTTTTGTTCTTTTATTTTGTTTTACTTTTACTCTGTATAACCATGACTGTCCTAGAACTCACTCTGTAGACCAGGCTGCCTTCTAACTCATGGAGATCTGCCTGTCTCTGCCTCCCTAGTGCTGAGGTTAAAGGTGTGTGCTACCACTGCCTGGCTAACTTTGAGGGTTCTTAACGTCACCCCATGTCCAGTTCATACTCCTGCTTCTTACCTGTGGGTGGAAGTGTACCCTCTCAGTTTCCTGCTCTGGACACCTGCTTCTGTGCTTCCCTTCCCTTCCAGACTGTGTATAACTGTAAGCCCAAGTGAACGCTTCCCTGTATGACTTACTTTTGTTTGTGGTAATTCTTTACAGCGACAGAAAGCAACTAATACAGGAATCTTGTTTTATTCTCTCACATGTTTCCCAGCGTCCATTGTCGATGAAGCTATTTTTCCAATGTATACATTTGCTATATTTGTCAAAAAAAAAAAAAAAAAAACAAAAACAAAACAAAAACCCTTGGGCATAGGTCTTCTGTTCTATTCCATTGGTCTACATTCCTACATTCCTGATTCTAATTACTGCTGAGATGGCTGGGATCACTCAGTTGGTTCACCAATTAGAATTAAACTTGATAGTAGTAATCAGAGTTTCCAAAGGTTTAGTTGGCTTTGGTCTGTCGTCAGGATGGAGCTCTCCGATGATGTACGTTTTGGACAGTTCTCCTATATCAGTAGAGTGGCCGACTTCCTCAAAGTTCCCATAGCATCTCCCCAGCTTGCTCTCTTAGGACTTCTTCCCCACCAGGATGCTCTTCCAGAAACGTGGTCAGATCCTACACCCTGTGGTGTAGCACCACCCAGCTGCTCTTGCTAACTCCGTTCTTCTGAATCTCTTCCAGGGTGTGGCACTTCACATCTTGTCTGCCCGCCTGGCCATCTCAGAACAGCAAGCCTCCTGGTCCCAGCAACGCAGCCATGCAGGGTGGTGCACTGTTTGCCTAGGGTTTCCTAGGCATGGAGTCATGTACCCTTTTATTTTCTTCTCTTGTCTTCTTGCTCTAGCTAAACAGCCAAGCATAGTACTGAGTATATTGAAAAAGAGTACAGAAAGGGGACACTTCTGTCATTTGTGGAAATGCTTTGCGTTTTCTCTAGTTAGCATAATACTGATGGTAACTTCGTTACAGTCTTTGTCGAGATAAGTTCCTCCTATTCCACGTCTCTTTTGGGGGCTTTCACAATGAAGGGGTTTTGTCAAAAGCCTTCTTCGGTTATTGAAATGTTCATGTGCTTTTGTTCTTGAGTCTATTTATTATTATTTATTATCTATTATCGCATAATGTAGTAATAAATTACATTTGTTGATGTATGTCTTAGTTAGGGTTTCATTGCTGTGAACAGATACAATGACTAAGGCAACTCTTATAGGGGCAACATTTAATTGGGCCTAGCTTACAGGTTCAGAGATTCAGTCCATTGTCATCAAAGTGGGAGCATGGTGATGTCCAGGCAGGTATGGTGCTGGAGGAGCTGAGCGTTCTACATCTTGATCTGAAGGCACCCAGGAGAAGACTGTCTCATGGGCAGCTAGAAGGAGTGTATCAAAGCCCACCCCCCACAGTGACACACAAATAAGGCCACACCTACTCCAACAAGGCCACACCTCCTATTAGTGCCACTCCCTGGGCCAAGGATCACCCTTGCATCATTGGAATTAAGTCACCGTGAACATGGCTATAAATTTTACATGTTTTCTTAAATCCAACTCTCAAGTGTTCTATTGTAATGTTTTTGATCTGCATGCATGCATGTCCTTATCTGGTTTGGGTATCAGGATGATGCTGGCTTCGTTGCAATAGCTTGGGAATACTCCTTTCTGTTCTATTTAATTAATTTGTCAACATTTGAGGAGCACTTGTACTGATATTTCTCTAAAAATCTGTTACAATATGACAGGTAATCAGTATGAACCTAGACTTTTCACTTTTTAGTTTTCACTTTTTTGTTGTTTTTGTTTTGTTTGTTTTGTTTTTGCTGCAGTCTTGTCTCTTGTTATAGATATACTCAATTTGTGTATCTCATTTTGGATTAATTTGGAAGTTTATTCAGTTTTTTYGGAGACTAACCAATTTAGTATATGTGCTGCCGAAGCAAGCATGAGACTAACCAATTTAGCAAGACTTCCATGTTAAGATATTTCCTAATGATTTTCTGAATTTCATTTGTATCTATTTTAGTATATCTACTTTTCCTCTTTTATTTAATTGTTTGTTTATTTTGCTTAGTTTGGCTAAAGATTTGTTAAAGAACCAATTGTTTGTTTCATTGATATCATTTTTCCATTTCCATTTATTAATGTCTTATTTGATCTTAATTTAATTGGCCTACTGATTTTGAATTCAGCTTGCTCTTGTTTTGAAAAGCTCCGGGTTGCATGTTTAAGAAATTTATCTAGGCTTTCTCTGATATTTTAATGCAGGCAATTGTAGTTACAGATTTTCTACTGAGGATTGCATTCATTATATTACATAGGTTTTAATATTGTGTCTTGATTTTATTCTAGAAATGTTTTAATTTCCTTTTTAATTTCTTCAGTAAGCCATTTATCACTCAATACTGTATTGCTTGATTTCTGTGAGTTTCTGTATGTTCTGTAGTTTCCCTTGCTGTTTATTTCTATTATTATGCTATTATACAAAATACAAGAATAATTTCAATTTTTCTATATTTCTATACTTGCTCTGCATCCTATTTTATAAACCATTTTAGAGAAATTCTATGTGCTGCTGAGGACACTGTATGTTCTGAAGTGTTTAGATGGAAAGCTCTGTAGGTATCTATTAGATCCATTTTTTCTATGGTATCATTTAAATCTATGTTTTTGTTTCTATTTTTTGTTAGGATGACATTTGTATTGGTTCGCTTTTTGTCAACTTGGCACAAATTAAGGTTGCATGGGAAGAAGGAACTCAATAGTGGAATTGCTTCCATCAGATTGGACTGTTAGCATGTCTGGGGCACTTTCTTGATTGAAGATTGATGTGGGACGGCCCAGCCCATTGAAGGTGCTTCCTCCCTTGGGTAGGTACTCTGGGTTATATAAGAAAGGAAGCTGATGCCCCAGTCATAATGGCCAAGATGCGGTGTGGTGGGTATACAGACTATTGCCCTCATTATGGGAATCAGCTTGAAAGTTCCCCAGAAGGTTGAAAATCAATCTAGGCATATTCCCTAAGACTCCATATCTTACTACAGAGATACTTGCTCATCTCTGTTCATTCCTGCCATGTTCACAGTCATCAGGGAATGGAAACAGCTTAGATTTCTATAAACTGATAAATAGGCAATAAAAACAATGTGTATTCACACAATGGAACATTCAGTTGTTAAAAAAAATATGAAATTAACCTACATCAGAGCATTTTTTCCAGAACATGACAATTAACACAGTGGCCCACAACTGATCAACAACATACAAAAAAAAAAAAAAAAGTAATTTAGAGTTCTCAGCCCTGAATGGGAAGCCTGTATCAAACTCTTCCCCTCAAGGCTCAAAGATATTTGCAGAAGAGGGGTGGACAATCTGTAAGAGCCAGGGGTGGTAGATAACTTCAAGAAAACAGTTTTCCAGTCACAACAAGGCAGATGTACACATGAACTCATGGAGAGTGTGACAGCATGCACAGGCCTGATAGAGAAGGGGCGGTAGGCATGAAGTCCCACCCCTAGCTGAGGCATGATTGGCATTTGAGGGCTGCTGGGAGAGGAAGAGCCAGTTTTCTTCAATGGTGTGACAACTGATGTATTGACCACACTCCAGGATAAACTGGGTTCAATTATTTTCAGAGAGAGAGAGAGAGAGAGAGAGAGAGAGAGAGAGAGAGGAACAAGCTGTGAAGAACAAACTAGGAAGTAGTATTACTCCTTGGTCTCAACTTCAGTTTCTGCCTCCAGGTTCCTGCCTTGGTTTCTCTCAATGATGGACTTGTAAGCCAAATAACCCTTCCCCTCCCAAGGAGTCCTGTGATTGTGGTGTTTATCACAGCAATAGAAAGCAGACTACAACAGCCTCTTTATTAATGAGACTGTTTTTTGAGGTCAGACAATATTCTTCTGTTCGGTTAATCTATGGTTTTATATCTAGTATTAGTTTTTTGAAATAAAGTACAGCCACATCAGTACATACATGTTTAAAGCGTTTGCTTATTATTTTTCTGTGTGTACCACAGTCTGTGTGGAGGTCAGGGGACAACTCAGGTTTGGTTCTTTCTTGTCACCTTGTGGGATCAATGATAGAGCTCAGGTCGTATGGCCTGCAGTCCAGCATTTCTACCCCTGAGCCATTCAGCAGGCCCTGAAAGTTTAAAATTGTGATGTTTTCTCGATGAATTGTTTT
>BDUI01000029.1:133386-162739 GCA_002335545.1 Apodemus speciosus
TTTTTACATTTCATGATCCTATGATCTATGAATGAGGTAAGGTTTTCCATATTCTTATATCTCCCTTGATTTCTTTCTTCAATGTCCTAAAGTTCTTATTTTACATGTCTTTCACTTCCTTGGTTAGATTTACTCAAAGATATTTTGAGACTGTTATGAATGGTATTGTTTCTCTGATTTCTTTCTCAGTATGTTTTTCTTTTGTATACAGGAAGGTTACTGCTTCTTGGGGTTTAATTTTGAGTCCTGTTACATTGCTGAATGTGTTTATCAGCTATAGGAGGTCCTGGTTGCTGTATTTAAGGGTTTTTATGTATAGAATCATATCATCTTCAAATAAAGATATTTTGACTTTTTTCCTTTCCTATTTTTTTTTATCTTCTTTGTCTGCTAAACTTCTTTTATTGCTGTACATAAAAACTTCAAGCAGTACAGGCTGAGGAAACATTGTGCAAGAGGGAACAAAAAGATTGTTAGTTCCAAAGAATAAGGAAGTCTGCAGTGGGGGCTCCTAAAAATGACAGCTACACACACTAAATTTTAACAATAGGGCTGCCAAAGTAATACCCTAAGAATGATAACACCAGTAGAAATGCTAATATAGAAAGGGAAAATCTCATGGGATGCCACCTCTAGAAGAGCTACAAGCAATTAACAACTACAGAGAGAGGGAGAATTATCACACACCAAGTGGTCAGCCCTAAAGACCAATATATACACCAAACAATACTAAACAGACTCCACTGATTGTGTATCTGTGTGTGTGCACATGCATGTGCATGTACACCCATGAAGGTATTATAAAAATAAGAACAACGAACACCCCCCCCCAAAAAAAATGGACAGGGGAAACTAATCAAAATTTTGGCCAAAATTATTTTGGTAGAAACAATACTTTTTTTGTTTGTTCTCATTCTGATATTTTTCATTAGGCTATAAATGTCCCTCATAGAGCTGCTTTTAAAGTGTTTTGAAGGTTTTGTGTTGTGTTTTCATTTTCATTTAGTTCCAGAAACTTATTGTTTCTTTCTTGATTTCTTTTTCATTCATTAGTTCTTTAGTCTCAATGAGCTTGTTTATAGAGATTTGTTTGGCTTTTTTAAAAGTTTTCCTGGATTATAATTAGACAGGATATACAGAGTTACTCAGTCTCTCTGAATTTGTTAAGATTTGTTTTGTGTCATAGAATATGATATGTTTTAAAGACACTTTCATGGGCTGCTGAGCAGAATATATATTCTTTGGTATTTAGGTGGAAGGCCATTTGATGTGAGAGGTCTCTTAATTCTGATGTTTCTCTCTGTATTTTTTGTCCAGATGACCTAACTTTTGGAGACAGAATGTTGAAATGGCCCACTGTTAATGGGATGAATGTTAATCTGTATCTTTAATCTTAGTAGCATGCTTTTGACTACACCAGTGATTGGTGCATATATATTTAGGATTGTAAGGTCTTGGTCAATTATTCCCTTGATTAGAATAAAGAGTCCTTCTTTATCTCTTCTGTTTTATTTAGTTTGAATTTTGTCAGACATCATATCAGCAGGGACTGCTCTCTGTGTCCTTTGATTGGAGTTCTTTCTTTCCCCACTCCCATTCCTTTACTATAAGATTGTGCCTATCTTTAAAGCCAAGATGAAGTTCTCTGTTATACAACAGAAATCTGGATTTTGTTTCTTAAACCATTCAGGTAGCCTGTGTCCTTTGATTGAAGAAGAGAGGCCATTAACATTTAATGTTTTTATTTGGAAGGTGTGTGTTGATTGCAGTCATTTTATTTTTCAGTTTGTGTTTGCAGTCATGTTCTCCATACAGCTTCATTTGTTTTCTTTCTACAGTATCATGAACATGTTTTTGTTAATGAGTTTGTTGGCTGGTTGGTTTGTTCTTTGCTTATGTGTCCTGCCTCCTCTACATCTTCTACTCAAACCGTTCAACATACATACAAGGCTTTCCCCTGAGTTTTCTTACTGAGTTATCAGGTTTTCAATTCCAACTTCATTTCTATTTAAATTCCCAATAATATTTCTATATCTTTATTAAGCTTGGCTTTCAAATCCTGGATTATCTTCATCATTTCATCCAGTCCACATTCATGTTTTCTCATAGATATACATTAGTCTCTGTCGGCCAAGAATAATGCCAGCTAGAATTAAAGGCATACACAGCCATGCTTGGCCTAATAGAATTAAAGAAAAACTTACTGAGTTTGTTGTTTAAATTTTCATACATGTATATGATGCCCATTGGCTTCTCTTACCCCACCATTCTTTATCTATATCCAACTCCCAACAACCTTTCCGCCTCCCTACAAGCCCCTTGCCCACATTCATATCAGGAATGTATGATCTCTGAGTTTATTTAGTATCTTCTTTACACTCCTTGAGTTCTTTGATAGAGTTCTTTAAAGTTCTATGTCCCAAGGTTCATCTGGGAAATTCTCATTGGAGAACATTTCTAGAAGACTGGCAGGCTTGGGGTTGGGGAGAGCACATATTTTCTTGATCTTTTATATTGATTATTTTTGTAATGAGACCTGAGCATGAGGACTTCTTTTTTTTAATTTTTGAATATCGTCTTCATTTACATTGCCAATGGTAAAACCTTTCCCGGTTTCCCCCTCCCCAAAGACGCCCAGCCCCTCCTCCCATCCCCTGCCTCCACGTTTTTTGCCCCTCCACCCAACCCATTCCCACCTCCCTCCGCCTCGATTTCCCTTTGTTGGGGCATCTATTGAGGCTTTACCTGACCAAGGACCACTGATGCCCAACAAGGCATTCCTCTGCCACATTTTTGGCTGGAACCATGTGTACCCCTTGGTTGATGGTTTAGTCCCTGGGAGTCCTGGGGCATCTGGGTGGCTGAAGTCATTTTTCTTCCCATGGAACTGTAAACCCCCTCAGCTCCTCCAGACCACCCTCCAGGTCCTCCATTGGGGACCCCATGCCCAGTCCAATGGTTGGCTGCTAGCATCTGCCTCTATATCTGTAAGGCTCTGGCAGGGGCCCTCCAGAGATAGCCATGGCATGCTCCTTTTGGTATACACTTCTTGTCGACCATAGTAGTGTCAGAGCTTGGTGACTGTTTATAGGGTGAATCCCCAGGTAGGGCAGTCTCTGGGTGGCCTTTCCTTCAGTCTCTGTTCCACATATTGCCTCCCTTATTGCTCCTGTGAGTATTTTGTTCCCTTTCTCAGAGGAACCAAAGCACCCTCACTTAAGTCTTCCTTCTTGAGCTTCCTGTGCTGGGTGAATTGTAACTTGTTTATTTTGAGCTTTTGGGTTAATATCAGCTTATTAGTGAGTGCATACCATGTGCGTTCCTTTGTGATTGGGTTACCTCGCTCAGGGTAACAYTTTCTATTCAGCTATTAAAAACAATGAATTCATGAAATTCTTGGGCAAATGGATGGAACTAGAAAGCATGAGGACTTCTTGTGTTGATTGTGTGTCTGGTGTGGACACAGGATGTTGGGTTGGGGCATAGACTGTGAACCTTGGTATAAGATGTGCAGTAGACTGGGCTTCAGGTGGGATGTGTTAGGTTCATTTGATTTAAGGTGTCTTTTGACTCCAGAGTTTCTGTCTAGTTGTGGATTACCTGCCAATTGTTGAGAGTAAGGTCTTAAAAATCACTCACTATCACTGAATGTGATTCTTCCTTCTCCTCATGGGTCATTGGGCAGCAGTTCACATGTTGAAGGGAACAGAAGCAGCAAGCAGGGCTCAGAAGGCCATGAGTATGGTGGAAAGAACTTCCAGGAGTCAGCTTCAGAGAGACAGCTCCGCTTTGTTGTTCCAGGAGTACTTAGGATTGTGGGTGGGAAGGGCTGATTGGTCACAATACAGCACCTAATTATCATACAGGTGGGAGGAAGGAGCAGGGCTTATTGCTGAGTCTTGCAGGGCCTGCAGGAAGCTCTGTGCAGGGTCATCCTCCAAGTAAGGTCAGGCATCTGTACTCAGAGACAGTCTCCAATTAAGGTTAGGCAGAGAAGAGGAAACCCCACTGGAAAAGGGAGTCCTCCATTCTGCACCAAACATAGAGAGCTATCAGGACATGTTAGACTGTGACCTCAGGAGCAGGGTTCTTCAACAACTGTGTAGGGGCCAATTGTTGTATTTGTTGTTTTAGTCCTAATAACATTTCCTTTACAAATTGGGATGCCCCTGTGAATGGTACATATATACTTAGGATGGTAATGTCCTATAGGTGGATTATTTTTCCTTTAAAGAATATAGTGTCCCTCCTTATCTCTTCTAGGTAGTTTTGTCTTAAATTTTATTTTGTCAGAAATTAAAATAGCTACCCCTGCTTTTTAGTTCCCTATGCTTAGACGTTCTGTCCTTTTACCCTAATGCAATGACTGTCATTGATTCTTGGAGACAACAGCAAAATAAAATACTACTTTTTATTGGGAAATTGAGACCATTAATACTTGGTTATTATTGAAAATTATATAACTTCATAGCATTTTGTTGATATTTTGGTGTTTTACCAGGTATCATTTAAATACCTTGAACTCACAGATATTTTATTTTGTTTTGTATTGTGGGTGAGTGTTTTGAACTACCCAGTGCACTCACCAGGGGATATACCATTGATGACAATGGTTTCTGTTCCCCTGAATCTATCAGCAGCTAATAGTTCACAAAAGGGGCCCCTTGAGACATGTCTCCAATTGATGGTTGACCACTGGCAGGTCCGATCTTATGTAGATTCCACAGATACCATAACATCACCATCTCAGTAGGGTATATCAGGTCCTTCTCCCTATCTCCCAGCTCTTACATTCTTTCTACCCCTTCCTCTGAAATGTTTGCTGAGGCTTACAGAGGTGGTACAAATGTACCGTTGGGACTGAGCACTCGATTGATATTTATTCTTAGCACTTTGAGCTACTGTGAGTGCCATTCACTACCATTCATTTCAAAGAGAATCTTCTCAGACCAAGACTGATAGTAACACCTGCCTGCGATTATAAGAATAATATATGAAAGGAAGTTTTGTGCTATTTCAGTTTAGTGAAACCACATAGTAAGTTACCCCTTAGGATCTAAGACTTCCTTAGCTGTATTGGTTGGGGTTCTCTAAAGGAATGGGACTGTTACTTTAGAATATATAAATTCTTTAGAGTATGTGTATGTGTATATATATATATACACATATATATATATAGTGTGTGTGTGTGTGTGTGTGTGTGTGTGTGTGTGTGTGTATGTGTGTGTGTGTCACATATTAGTAGGCTGGCTTATAGAATGCAATCTGAGTACCCCAACAATATCCCTCTCACTCTAAAAAGACAGAATCCAGTAGTAGCTCACTCCACAAGGCTAGTGTCTTCAGCACTGATGTCCTGGAGGATTCCTGGAGAGTTGCCCATCTTCAGTCTATGTTGGAATCTCAAAGAATTTGGTTCAAATACTGGTGAAATAACATCTCAGGGACAGGATGGGTGACCTTGCCAGTGAGAGTGTAGGAAAGCAGATAAAACGCAAGGCTGTCTTCTTCCATGTTATCCTGTGGACTGACACCAGCAGCTAGACCACAGAGGGGCTTCCAGCACAGTCCAAGTTCGATTTCTATCTTCCAACCCAAGTGTGTGGTGTTCTCTCAGTCAAGACCCCGCTCTATGTTCGTTGATTTTTAATTTTTTCTATTTTATTGAGTTCTGCTCTAATGTTAGTTATTTGTACTTCTGCTTTTTGATTCTCTTGCTTGTTCAAGGCTGTAAGGTATATCATTGAGTGATTGTTTTTTGGCATCTCCCAGCTTTGACCTTCCCAGCTTTGACCTGCTTTAATTGTATCCCACAGGTTTTGGCATGGTATATCTTCATTTTGTTTCTTTTAAAGAAATTTTATAATTTATTTCTTTTAATTTTATGTACATTGGTTTTCTGCTTACATGTATGTCTCTATGGGGGTGTCAGATCCCCTGGAATTGAAACTATAGACAGTTGTGAGCTGCTATGTAGGTGCTAGGAATTGAACCTGGGTCCTTTGGAAGAGCAGTCACTGCTCTTAACTGCTGAGCCATCTCTCCAGCCCCTTAATTTTGTTTAAATTATAGGAGTTTTAGAGATTTCTCTCTTAATTTCTTTCATGGACGATTCAGTAGTATATTGTTTATCTTCCATTAATTTGTGAATTTTCTGTAGATTTGCTTGTTGATTTCTAACTTTATTCAATTATATTATGATATGATAAAAGAAATTATTTTAGTCAATTTTGGGGGGAACTAGATTCATGTCATAGTGTATGACCTATCTTAGAGGAAGTTCTATGGGCTACTGAAAAAAAATGTGTTCTGTAGTGTTTAGATGGAATTTTCTGTAGAAACTTGTTATGTCCATTTGATATGTGATGTCCTTTTATTCAGATGGGTTTAATCAGACTTGACATTTAGGAGTATTTGTTTAATGAAATTGGTTTCATTTGTGTTTCGTATGTATATGCTTAAAATTGGATTGTCTTCTTGAAGGGTTCATTCTTTAATCAGAATGAAGTGACATCATTTATCTCTTCTGACTATTTTCGATTTGAAGTCCATTTTGCCAGATGTTAGAATGGTAAGACCTGAATTTTTTCCTAGTTCCTTTGTCTGGAATACCTTTTACAGTCTTTACCACAAGTGATGCCTAGCTTTGATGATGAGATTTGTTTCTTGGAGATAAAAATGGATGGACTCCAGGTTTTGATTCACTATATTAGTCTATGTCTTTTAAATAAATCTTCTTAAATTTATTTATTATCATTACTGTGTGTATATATTGTATAAGTGTGTGAATGTGTATGTTTATGGAATGTATGGTGTGTATGTGTTTGTATGGTGTGTGTTTCTGTGTGTGTGGTGTGTAAGGGTGTGTGTTTGTGTTTGTGTGTATGTATGGTATGTGTGTATGGAGTATGTTTGAATATGTGTGTGTATTTGTATGGTGTGTGTATATAGTGTGTGTGTGATGTGTAGGGGTGTGTGTTTGTGTTTGTGTGTATGTAGGTATGTGTGTATGGGGTATGTTTGAGTATGTGTGTGTGTTTATATGGTGTGTATGTATAGTATGTCTTTCTCTGTGTGTGTGTGTTTGTGTGTGCATGGTATGTGTGTTTTAGGTGTGTGTGTACGTACATCAAGGCATATGTGTGGAGGTTGAAGGATAATTGTGTAGAATCGGTTCTCCTTTTCTTACTTTCTTATGGATCCCAGGAATCAAACTCAAGTCACTAGGCTTATGTAGCAATCATTTGACTTGCTGACCCATGTCACTGGAGCCCTGTGTGATTTGATTGGGGAACTAAGACTTTTAATGTTCACAATTATTATAAAAAAGTATGTGTTAATTTCTGTCACTTGTCGATCCTGCATACTTATTTTCCTGTTACTTAGTTAGCTATTTTTCTAGCATTATTTACATTTTCTCTGTAACCACTTGAATGTGTTCATTATTCTTTTCAGTATAAAAAAATTATTTTTTGAGGCAGAGGCGAGTAGATTTCTGTGAGTTCAATACCAGCCTGGACTTCATAGTAAATTCCAAGCCAGCCAGAGCTACATAGTAAAAAACCCGTAACAACAAACAATAATTCCTTTCTGTAGCCTGTGCAGCACTCCATTGATGATCATAAATGCCTTTAGCCTATTTTTACTATAGAATGTTATTCATTTTCTATTAATTACTGCAGACAGTTTTCTTGGTCTAGAAGACATGATTTTTCAGAACTTGAAATACATCCTTCCAAGTCTTTCATTTTCAGTTTCTATTTATGATTTAACTGTTATTCTCGCCGCCTGCCTTTCCATGTGACTTGGCATACAGCTCTTGCAGCTCTCAACATATTTCTTTTGTTCTGCATATTTAATATTTTAACCATAATATGATGCAGAGAATTTCTTTTCCGCTTCCATATGATATGTCTCTAGTGTTTAGATGAAATTCTCTTTCCCTAGATTTGAGAAAATTTCCCCTTTGATTGTACTGAAAATTTCCTGTGCCTGTTTCAGTTAACTTTACTGTTGCTGTGATAAAACACGGTGACCAAAGGCAACCTGCAGAAGGTGTTTGCTTTGGTTTATGGCTCCAAAGTGAGATCCCACGTAGCAGACATGGGAGTAGCGGGCCATACAAGAAGCAGATAGATAAACCGCATGCAGAAGTCAGAGAGGATGAGTTGAAAGGGGGTGAAGATACAAAAGCTCAAAGCCTTTCCTCAGGGATACATTTTCCCCCAGCAAAGCTCCACATTCTTAAAGTTCCATAACATTCCCAAACAACGGCACTGACTGAGGACCACGTGTTTAAAAGTATCAGCCTATGGGAAACATTTCCATTAAAACTATCATGGTATCTTTTGCATGGTTTTGTTCTTCTATGCACTGGACTCATAAATTTGGTCTTTACATGGAATCTCAAGTAACTTCCATATTCCATTTATGGAAATTAATTTTCCTTGGCTGAATGTACCAATTCTTTTATTTTGTCTTCAATTCCTAATACTTCTTCCTCCTGTGCTATCTCTTCTTTCGATCATTCTCACGGAGGTTTTCATTTGTCTTACTTAGATTTTCATTTCCAAGTTTTCAGTTTTGTTTTTCTTCAGTATTTCAATCTCTTCATTGTATTCCATTTTTATATTTTTATTTCATTCATCTGGTTTTAATTCCTTATTTCATTCATGTATTTTTTTAAATTCATTTTTGAGTTTGTATCTGTCTTAGCTAGTATTCTATGGTTGTGAAGAGGCACCATGACCATAGCCACTCTTGTAAAGGATTTAATTGAGGCTTGCTTACAGTTTCAGAGGTTTAGCCCATTGTCATCATGATTGGGAACATGAGGGCATGCAGGCAGACATGGTGCTGGAGAAGTAGTTGAGAGTTATATGTCCAGATCCCCAGGCAACAGGAAGAGAGAGAGCCACTAGGCCTGGCTTGGGCTCCTGAAACCTCAAAGTCCACCCGGAGTGACACACTTCCTCCAACAAAGACCACAGCTTTTAATCCTTCTAAGAAACACCATTCCTTAATGACTATGCATTCAAATTATGAGTCTATGGGAGCCATTTTTATTCAATTATCGCTGTGTCCTCTTTGTTTGAAACTTCTTATAAATGTGCTTTTCAATTTTTGATTGGAATTTGTCTATGTAATTCTCAGTAGTAGACATTACATTGGGATTAGTAGCTTGGGGAGGGGGCATGTTGTTTTGGTTTTTCATGCTTCTTGTATTTTTGCATTGGCATTTGTGCATTAGAAGTATGTTAGGAGTTAGATCATAGGTTGGAATTTTTTATTATTGTTATTATCATTCTTATTTAGGTCTCCCTCCCTCCTTCTGTAGAAATAGACTAGGTTATAGTATATTTGAGGTGTCATTTTTCTCTTTTAGACCAGTATTCAGAGCACCAGTTTCTACCTACAGTCCATTTCTGTCAATAGAATACTGTCCGCAGCCACAAACACTATCCATGGATAGACCTATTATGAGTCTAGAATATGAGATTAGAGTCAACTATAAAACAACTATTCCTTAAGCAGTTTTCATTTATGGGGTAAACGGAGAGTGCTAGTACTGTGTTTACTGATACATTAGTTATGGTGGATATGAGTAAAGTGAAGAAGAAAAGTCCACAGTAAGACTCATGATTGATAGTGGGATGATAGAAAAAAGAGGAAAGAAAATGTAGGCTTTCTGGTGTTTCTGTTGTTATTGAAGTCCAGCTTGAATCCATGTGGTCTGATAAGATACAAGGCATTATTTCAGTTTTCTTGTATCTGCTGAGGCTTGTTTTGTGGCCTGCTATATGGTCAGCTTTGGAGAAGGATCCATAGGGGCTGGGAAGAAGGCATATTATTTTGTGTTTGGGTGAACTATTCTGTAGATGTCTGTTAGGTCCATTTGATTCTTAATGCCTTAGTTTCATTATTTCTCTGTTTAGTTTTTGTCTGGATGACCTGTCAATTGGTGAGAGTGGAGTGCTGAAACTATTAATGTGTGGGGCTCGATTGTGATTTAAGATTTAGCAATGTTTCCTTTCACGAGCTCCCCTGTCTCTTTTGATTAATTTTGGTTGAAAGTCTATTTTACTAGACATTAGAATGGTTACTCCAGCTTGCTTCTTGGGTTCATTTGCTTGGAAAACTTTTTTCCAGACTTTTACTCTGAGGTAGGGGGCCTATCTTTGTTGCTGAGGTGTGTTTCTTGCATGCAGCAGAAAGATGGATCCTGTTTCACATCCATTCCGTTAGCCTGTGTCTTTTAATTGAGGAAATTGAGTCCCTAGATGTTGGGAGATAGTAATGACCAGCGATTGTTACTTTCTGTTATTTTGATGTTGGTGGTGTTAGTATATATGTGCATTTGCGTGTGCTTTTCTTGATTTTACTGGTATGAATTACTTATTTTCTTTGTTTTCTTGGATGTAGTTGTCCTCCTTAGGTTGAAGTTTTCCTTCTAGTATTTTCTATAGGGCTGGATTTGTGGACAGATATTGTTTAAATTTGAATTTGTCTTGAAATATTTTGTTTTCTCCATGTATGGTGACTGAAAGTTTTGCTGGGTGTGGTAGTCTGGGTTGGCACCTGTGGTTTTTTAGAGGTTGCGGGGTATCTGTCCAGGCCCTTTAGAGGTTGCGGGGTATCTGTCCAGGCCCTTTGTAGGCATATGTTTTTTGCAACCTATTTTAATAATGGTTCAACCTCTCCTCTAGCTCACCATCTGGCAGAAGTAGTGGAAGAGAAAAGTTATTAGGATGTGGTGGAAGTGGGCCTGCTCAGCAATAGTTCTTTGTGGGAGGGGGTGAGCTTGACCTTCTTTATCAGCAGTTCAGTCCTCTCAGCAAGCAGACACCAGGCACAGACAAGTAGCTGCTGTTCAATCCTGAAGGAACAGAAAATCTTGCTAACCATCGTGGGGTAAGGCCACAGAAGCATCAAGCTGCTGAAGAAGCCTCACTAGCGGTTCTTGGGCAAGTTTCTTTCAACACAAGCTGAGCTCAACAACACTATGTAAGTTGTTGCAACCAATACATGCATTCTTTTTAGTGAAGAATATCGAAGCAGAGCAAACCAAACCAATGCTCAGTGCTCCCAACGCTCCTGTTTGTTCAGTGGGAGCAGCCTTGCCCTTGATGTAAGGAAATAACTCCTGAGCAATTCTATTCCTTCCTTGTTTCACCTTGCATCTCCTTTTTTCACATTTGCCATGGTTTTTATTTATTCCTTTCTATCCCCATCTTCTACACCTGGATATATAATAAATCCTTGAGAAGTCATCCCACTTCTTCTCAAGATTGCTCCTGCTACCCCTGAAGGTAAGGAACCGTATACACCAGTGGTTAGCTTATAACATTCGACTTTTGGGGATAATGTAAGAGGGGCGTCCGTGGCTAGACCCAAAGCTGCACTTCCTTCTGTAGCATGTATAAAATAAGAAATACCCAATTTTCTTACCTGCTGTGTTCCTCCTAACTGACCAAAGGAAAACGGCTCTCACTGTTTGCTGCTGGGCCTAGAGTGACAGGCCCCTCCGTTCATTTTCTGATGGCAAGAGGTCACCTCATATCCCTCTTAAGACCAGCAGTCTGTCTACCAATGTTTTTCTTTTTTCTTAATTTTTAATCAACATGTAATTTTTTTGCTTTTTTTTAAAAAAGAAAATTTTCGATATATTCTTTATTTACATTTCAAGTGATTTTCCCTTTCCTGTATCCCCCTCCCCGAAAGTCCCATAAGCCCTCTTCCCTCCCCTTGTTCCCCAATCTACCCCTTCCCACTTCTCTGTCCTGGTATTCCACTACACTGCTGCACTGAGCCTTTCCAGGACTAGGGGCCACTCCTTCCTTCTTCTTGGGCATTATTTGATATGTGAATTGTGTCTTGGGTATTCCAAGATTCTAGGCTAATATCTGCTTATCAGTGAGTGCATACCATGAGTGTTCTTTTGAGACTGGGTTACCTCACTTAGTATGATGTTCTCCAGCTCCATCCATTTCTCTAAGAATTTCATGAATTCATTGTTTCTAATGGCTGAATAGTACTCCATYGTGTAWATRTACCACATTTTCTGTATCCATTCCTCAGCTGAGGGACATCTGGCTTCTTTCCAGCTTCTGGCTATTATAAATAAGGCTGCTATGAACATAGTGGAGCATGTGTCCTTATTACATGCTGGGGCATCCTCTGGGTATATGCCCAGGAGTGGTATAGCGGGATCCTCCGGAAGTGTCGTGCCCAGTTTTCTGAGGAACCAGTGTTTGCTCTTTCCACAGCAGCTACAATACCCTGGAAGCTTTTGTGGCTCACAGTAACCAGAAACTGTTTGCTGTCTTCTCCAGTTACCATATTCTCCAGAGCCCTTCCAGCTTTTAGAGTCTCTGTCAAGAAGTCGGGTGTACTTCTGCCTCTGTATGTTACCTAGCCTTTTCCCCTTACCACTTTTAACATTTCTCTTTGTTCTGTAGATTTTGTGTTTTGATTATTATGTGGCAGTAGGATTTTCTTTTCTGATCTAGTCTGGTATCCTATAAGCTTCTTGCATATTTATAGGCATCTCTTTCTTTAGGTTGGAAAAGTTTTCTTCTATGATTTTGTTGGAAATATTTTCTGGTCCTTGGAGCTGGGACTCTGCCTTCTTCTATCCCTATTATTCTTAGGTGAGGTCTTTCCATTGTATCCCAGATTTCCTGGATGTTCTGTGTCAGGAATTTTTTTAGAGTTATCATTTTCTTTAGTTGATGTATCAGTTTCTTCTATTGTATCTTCTACACCTGAGAGTCTTTCTTCCATCTCCTGCATTCTGTTGGTGATGCTTGCTTGCATCAGTTGTTCTTGTTCTCTTCCCTAGGTTTTCAATCTCCAGGATTCCCTTAGTTTGTGTTTTGTTTTTAAAGATTTATTTATTTTATGTATATGAGTACACTATCTTCAAACACACCAGAAGAGGGCATTAGATCCCATTATAGATGTTGTGAGCCACCATGTGGTTGCTGGGAATTAAACTCAGGACCTCTGGAAGAGCAGTCAGTGCTCTTAACCACTGAGCCATCTCTCCTGCCCAGTTTTGTGTTTTCTTTATTTCTTCTATTTCCACTTTCAGGTCTTGAATCCTTTTATTTCCTTCACCTTTTTTAATTGTATTTTCCTGAATTTCTGTAAGGGATTTATTTATTTCCTCTTTAAAGGCCTCTATTGTCTTTATAAGATTGAATTTAATATCATTTTCTTGTACTTCAGTTGTGTTAGGATGTCCAGGGCTTGGTGTAGTAGGGTAGCTATGCTCTGAAGGTGTCACATTGACCTGGCTTTTTGTTGATTGTGTTCTTTCGAGGGCCTTTAGTCATCGATGGCTTTGGTCTCTGGATGCCCCTTTGCAGTAGGTTTTGGGAGGGGCTTTGACCTTGGTGATCCTGGTGTGGCAGGCCCCTGATGGACATCCTTGGGCTGTAAGGATGAAGATGGGCTGAGAGGTGGCAGGAACATGAGGGTCCAGCAGGCCTTGCAGAGCAGCTGGGGGTGCTCCAGAGGACACAGTGGGCAGGGAAGAGGGGTGTGGGAAGGGAGTCAAATCTGCCTGTTCCCAGATCAGCAGGTCTGATGAAGGTGGGCTGAGAGACGGTGGGAAAATGGAGGTTTGCGGGGGTTAGCAGACTGCTCGGGGCAGCTGTGGGAGCCCCGGCAGGCAGGGAAGATGGTAAGGCGGCCGGCAGGGAAGATGGCGATCCACGTGACGCGGCAGGCAGGAAAGACTGCGATCTACTTTATTAGGGGCTTTTCATGGAGCCTTTTATTTGGCCTATTGAAGATTTCATTTCCGGGATTTGTTCTTTCTTCGGCATTTCTATTTCTTTATTGAATCGCATTTTTATAACTTACATTGTTTCCATGGCATTTTGCTGTTTGTACTCTCTTGGAATTCATTCGTCCTTCTTTGCTTCTTCAAACATTCCTGTAATCACTTTTTAAAACTTCTTCTCTATGATCTCATCTACTTTACTCTCTTTCTTTTCTTTTCTTTTCTTTTCTCTTCTTTCTTTCTTTCTTTCTTTCTTTCTTTCTTTCTTTCTTTCTTTTCCTTAACATCAATGGACTCAATTCCCCAATAGTTTACTTTCTTTATAAATCACTGATGTTAGCTATTTTGGAGTCGCAATGCTGTGTTTTTTTCCCGTTTCTTATGTTTTTGCATTGGGACATCAGAGGTTATATCATTTGGTCAAAACTTTAAAAGTCATACTTATTCTTTCTTTTATCTTTAAATGTATTTATCCTTCTCTCATAATTCCGTCCTGACTGCAGTTTCCCTCCCTCCTCTCCTCCTACGCCAACCACACATCTCCCCCAGATCCAGTCCTTTTCCAGAAAAGGGCAGACCTCCCCGGGATATCACCCAAACATGGCATACCAATTTGCACCAAGACTAGGCTATCCCTTTCTATTAAGGTTCGATGAGGCAACCCAGTAGGAGGAAAGGGGATAAAGAAAATGTGGTACATTTACATAATGAAGTATTGTTCAGCTGCTAAAAAAAAAAATCATAAAATGCCTAGAACTAGGGAAAAAAATCATCCTGAGTAAGGTAACCCAGAGCCAGAAAGACAGAATTGTGTGTATTCACTCAGAGGCAGGTATTAGTGTAAAGTAAAGCTTACTCAATCTGCAGCACCAAGTAATGGAGGGATAGATAAGAAGAGGAAATGGGGGTGTACAGAGCATGAGTGAGGCCTCCGCTGCTCGCTCCTGCCTGTACTGAGCCTCTCAGGATTCCTCTCTGAGACACTAGATCCTACCTCTGCCTTCCTAGCTTCCCTCGGCATTCTTTATAAGGTCGGGTCGTGGACAGTGAGCACACGCACCTCTGAGACATCATTCTGGGTTTAATTTTAAATGCCGTTCTCACTTCTGGGAGAGATCATGTAGGAGATGATGCTCTTGCCGTTGGGTGGTCCTGCACACTTGCTGGCACAGAAGATGGTCACACTTCTGACTGGTCCTCCAGGAGCCCTGCTGTGAATGTCGTCCTGCCTCTGGGCAGCCCTTTGCGAAGCTGGGTCAGATTGGTCCGCCTCTGTGCCATTGGTCTTGATGCTCTTCACGTTGCTCAGGCTGAGTCTCTGTCCTTTGTAGATCTGATTTTAACCATGTTTTCACACCACAACTGTGTGCTTCTGATTCAAAGTTTCCTCTCCATAATCTAGAGGTTTTATGGTCAAGTTTCAGCATATAGTCCCATGAGACTCACTCTGCTTTAAACGTTTTGAAAAATCTGTTTTACCTGTGTGTATGTATAGGGTTTGTGTGAATGAACGCCTCTGGTGTATGGATGTTTATAGGGGTCAGAAGAGGGCATTTAACACCTTTCCCCTTGCCCCCATGGGGGCAGAGTTCAGATGGTTGTAGGTTATTCAACAGGAGCACTGAGAGCTAAGCTTGAACTCTCTAAAGGAACAGGAAGCTCTCTTAACAGCTAAGGCTGGTCTTACTCTGGTCTCTGGTCTCTACTCTAAGTTTCCTAAAGTGGGGTTCAGAGAGAATCTCAACCCGCCAGACCGCCGACTCCGCCCACCAGACTGCCGACCCCGCCCACCAGACTGCCGACTCGGACCACCAGACTCCTGACTCAGCCCACCTCACTGCTGACTCAGCCCTCCAGACTGCTGACTCAGCCCACCAGACTGCTGACTCACTGGGTATCTTTTTGAGCTGCCACTCTACAGCTGCTTTGGTCAAGTGTTGAGAACACAGCTCTTCTCTCCATGGTGGTGATGTGAGCACCATGTACTGCCATCTCCTCCTTGGCTACTCTTTAATATGTCTGTTACTGAAAGCATAAAGCAGGTTTGCTGACAGTCTCCGTCTTAAGCCATGGCTTCCTGGTCTGGGATTGATGCTTCCTGTTAGACAGGGGCTGATGGAGGCGACATGGAAATAAAAGAAAGCTGACCGGCATCCCCAGAATCAGAACTGAAGGACTGCAGTCTCTGTGCAAGTGAGACTCCACACATGTGGTGGTGGGGTGGGGTGGGGTCTTGGGGTTTTATAGGGGGAGCTTAGGGGATGAGAGGGTCCAACTGTAGGTCAGTTCCCTTGCAGTAAGTGGTAGATGCAGGAGGTTTGGTATGTGACTCTCCTTACCAGAAGCTTCCAAGGGTGTCAACAGTCAAGAGTCCCTTCCAGAGCTTCTCAGTCCCCCAGAGACTTTTTAGGTCCTTAACCCTAAACTTCCTCTTGCGGGAGTGGGAAGCTTGCCAAATGATGGAACAACGCTCTTCAGAACAGACCCTAGAATTCCTCTCTTGCTTAGTAGAGTTTCTTGATTTACTTTACTATTAAATAATGCTAGAAGTATTAAGGCATTATGCACCTCTCCCAAGCTGTTACTTCTTTTAGATATATGTGAGAGGTGTGTGTGTATGTGTGTGTATGGGTGTGTGTTTGTGTGTATGGGTGTGTGTATGGGTGTGTGTATGGGTGTGTATGTGTGTATGGGTGTGTGTTTGTGTGTATGGGTGTGTGTAGATATGTGTGTATGGGTGTATGTGTGTGTATGGGTGTGTGTTTGTGTGTATGGGTGTGTGTGTATATTGTGTGTATGGGTGTGTGTGTATGGGTGTATGTGTGTGTATGTGTGTGTATGGGTGTGTGTGTGTGTGTGTGTGTGTGTGTGTGTGTGTGTGTGTGTAGGGGGTGTTCAAGAGCGATAATGAGATGGATTGCCGGGGATAAGAGTTTATCAGAAGAGATACTAAAACCATGAACAGATTAACAGAGAGGCAGCAGGACAGCCAGAACTGGGGCATGGTGGATAGGGCCCATAACCAGCAAGAGTGTAGCCAAGATTTATGGTGAATCTTACCACCTCAAATGATCCAATCAAAAGAAAATCCTTCCGTGGTCTACCCGGAAGCTTGGGTTTTAGTTGATTCTGGGTATAGTTGATAGGGTAGAGGCTGGATTGTAACATGTCACGTTCCCAATATGTGACACTGTTTCTTCCTCAGATTTGTGTGAGATTTATAATTGTTAGAGGTGCAACAAGTGTCAAGGGAGCCTTCTCTGGGGTGCCTTGATATGAAGAGAAGATTAATACTGGGAACTTGGTAGGGAGAACATCCTGGATCAGGAGTCCTGGGCTGTTTGTGTCCAGGCCATGGTTAGTAGTGGAACCCGTGAACTCTTTTCCCCCATGTTCTCAAATGCAGGGACTGAAACACAGCACTACACAGGAGACGAATTTTATTAAGATAGCCTGGTCTACAGAGTGAGTTCCAGGACAGCCAGGACTACACAGAGAAACCCTGTCTCGAAAAACCAAAAAAAAAAAAAAAAAAAAGATACAGCTCTTAAAAGAATCAGAGAACAGCCGGGTGACACGGTCATCTACCAAGTCCTTTAGTAATGCATTGCAGTCAGCAAACCTGGCGGCCGTCTGCTGAGCACTGGGGTTTCCAACCCGTCCTGAGGGTAAAATTTCCAGGAGCCTTTCTCTCACAGATGCACTGTGAAAACATCTCGGGTTCTATTAGTGGCAAAGGCATTGCTAATACTGATGAGGCTTGTGACAAAGGAGCACGACGTTCACTTAGAAGCCAGTGAGCATGCAGGGAGACTCCATCCAAGCTCTCAGACCCACAAACCCCATCTGTGGACCCCAGGTCAACAGAGAAGCAGTGGGCCTAAATACACTTCCGGCTGGATTTAAAAAGTGCAGGCTAGGGGTGGACAAGCGGACACAGGGTTTGACAGTATAGATGCCTGCCTTTTCTTGAGTCTACCTAGGCGTTCTTCTGAGATATACGGGTGTTTGCAGGGGCTGGGAGTCTTGAGGTAGAGAGAGCTGAAGCCTGGCAAGGTCTCTGCTCTGCTGCTAAATGATCTCTTCCCTGGACAGGTACCCCAGTCTGCCCTTCTCTGGCCCTTCGTGGGTGGTCCCCAACTGCTGTACAGCCACACACACAGTCTGCAGAGACTGCCTGGGCAGGTTTCCCTGTGGGCAGAAGGGAGGGGTGCTCGGGTAAGTTGTGTATCTATGGAATCTGTGGAAGGGAAAGGCTGGTTAACTTTCAGTAGGTACAGGATAAACTGTTGGTATTGACGGAGGGTTGCGGTGGTCAGAGCCTCGGCAGGGTCGACAGATTGGAATAAGCACAGCAGTTGTCAGACAGTGCCTGGAGACTTCTAAACTCAAGCCTCCTACTGAGAATCGAGGTGAGGCCTTCCAGAATCTTCTCGGGAGTTGGGGATGCACATCTCAGATGCAGACCTGGCTGCACCTGTAACTTACTGGGGGCCTGCAAGTTCCTGTACTCTCTGAGCCCACTGAGAGATGTGTGTCTGTCCCCTGGGGGAGTCGCTTTGCAAACTCCATGTTATTACATGGCTTTAATTAACACAGACAGTAAAGTACAGTTTTTCGGGTGGTATTTGTACATTGGCCTTTCAGGGCCAGCTTCTTTAGATCAGGCATTCCTAAGTCAGAGCACTTAACACTCCAGGAAGCCCCCACCTGCTCTAGCACTGTCCTACGCAGTGTGGCCCAGACGTTTATATTTTTTGTTTACTTTAACAAGAATTTTTCTATTAGAACAAGAAGTAAAAGAGGACACCTCCATAGGGCATGCAGGACTGGGTTACCAGACAGACACAAGAACTGGCAAGGTTGAGTGAGCAAACCCTGGGAATCTCAGAGATGAGAGACCAGTAGGGGTAGAGTCGCTCCCTTCCTGTCTGTGTACCCACCCCACTGAGAGGACCTCTCCCAGTCAGTCAAGTAATATAACACCTTGAGTTTGTCTCCACCCTAATGAGATACCAAGACAGCCTTACGTCTTCAGCCAATGAACTTCTCTTCCTGGTCATTCCTTCCCACAAATGGTATTCAATCCCTGGTTTATCCCAAATAAAGCGCGTGTATTTATATCCACCGTAAAAATAAAGCAAAACAAACAAGCAAGGATCATCTCAGAGGCCTGCTTTATTAAGGATCACATTGGGGCAGGCCCTCAACTAAAGAGCTATGCCTAAGACTCAGAAGGAAGAAGGAAGGAAGGAAGGAAGGAAGGAAGGAAGGAAGGAAGGAAGGAAGGAAGGAAGGAAGGAAAGAGGAAGGAACGAAGGAACGAAGGAAGGAAAGCAGGCTCTCTCTCCACCAGACTCTCTGGTTATACTAGGCCTTTGCTCCCAGTCAGACTAGGTTCCAATCGCCCCCGGCTCCGCGAGCGCCAGGGGAATAGACACGAGGATCTCACCCCCACCACATCACACACATCACACCACGCTCCCCAGCCCCCACCCCGTTTCTGACCCCCTGCGCAGGAACCCAGAGAGGAGCCGAGGAACCACAGCATTTGTGCCAGACTCCGCTGTTTCCCTTTCGGGTCCAGCGAAGGAGAACGCCGACTGTGAACCCCTGTTCCAGACTTCGTTCTGCCCCCCCCCGGGGTGGCGCCCCGGGCATCCCTGATGGAGAGGCAGGACACAGTACGGTATACCCTCGCAGGACTCTTTCCTATCCTCTCAGTACGATAAGGTGGGCATGTATTTTTCCTCTCTGCTTCACACATGAGAAAGCCAAGCCTCACTAACGCAGGGATCTAGGGCCGAAAAGCACATCTTCTGACCCTCCCATTGCCTTCAAGTTAAAATGAAGTTATTCAGGGAAACCACAACCGTGGCTAAGGACGGGAGAGTCCGGGCCATACTGAAATCCCTTCTGTTTAAAGAGAAGCTGATCGTGGGGTGTCTCCTTAGAGAGATTTCCCCCTCTTGGACAGGGAGTCACCATCTTGCTGTCAAGCCAACTACCCTTTCTCATAGTTGGGAAATGTCATGGCTTGAGGGAAGTATTTCCTCAAGAGATTGTTCTAGTTCTGGAACATTGAATGCGTTTCCCCCTACTGTTCTAATATTGGACTATTTCTGCCCTCTGGTGGCTGACGCGTGAACTACAGCAGTGCTGACATTTCTTTGAGCTCAGCTGCTTACTGTGAGCAAGGCTAGGATCCTCACTGTCCAGGGTCCTTAAGACAGAGAGATCAGCACGGGCAATTCTCCGGTGTACCCAGTACTTGCCCTCAAGCAGGAAGACTTCTCCATACTCTGTAATACTGCGGCTCCCTAGGCTGCAGACACTGCTGTCTTTACCCTAGGGAAAGCTGTCAATCATTGATGCTTCAAGAGGCAGTAATACTGGTATTTGGTCGGCAGAGGTAGGAGAATCACCCTAAGTGTGGGACCAGCTTGATTTACACCTTATGTTCCAGGTCAACCCAAGCCAGCCAGCACTGCATTGTAATACCCTACCTAGAAAAACAAAACAAAATTACAAACAACAAAAGGCAGAGCCCTTTCACTACGGATGCAATAGCTTGCCGTGAAACCTCAAGCAAACGTTTGGTGTGAGGCGTCTCCTTAAGCCGTAAACCGCCCTCTGAGGACATTTGTTCTCGTTCACAGCACAGGGAACTGTGGCATAAGGAGTTTGGATCAGGGCTTTGCCACGTTTTCACCTTCAGGATCCCTTTGCAATCCTGAAAGTGGTGGAAGGTCATATGGAGCTTGTATTGATTGGTGTGTGTTATTTTTACCTATAATCATCACATTTTTAAAAAGCCCATCACAAGGGTCCGGAGCGAGCGGGACCGGATTGAATGAGGCCAGAAAAAAAATAAATTAATTAATAAGTCCACTGCACGTTTAAAAGTGTTATTAAGTCATGTGAAAGTAAAAATGAGGAATTTGTACATTATAAACAACATATTTAGACAGGATGTCTCTATTTGTATTTCTTTAAGACACATTTTATCATATCTTAAAAACTTTTCAGTACCCTGAAAGCATAAGCGTGTAAACAGGAAGAAGTAACATCTTAATATTTTTATGGACACGTTTTCAAGCTTGTGGATGAATCCCATATAGGATCCTGGAGGACTCCTGCGAAGCGGCAGCTGGGGACTAATCCCAGGGCACAGCTTGGGGCAGAAGAGCCAGGATGCCGCTTCAGGCTTGTCTGGCCTTGGTGCAACTGAGCCTTTCCACAGCCAGTGCTGCCTTTATTGTCCTCTCTTGTATTTTGGGGAGTCTCCCAGTAACATGAGACACACCTTAAATTGTCAGGATGGTGAGAGCTGTAGGCAGTGTCATTTTTGGGGGGCTTCTGAGTTTATGGGAACTCATGGCTCTCTCTCTCTCTCTCTCTCTCTCTCTCTCTCTCTCTCTCTCTCTCTCTGTGTGTGTGTGTGTGTGTGTGTGTGTTCATGCACATCTCTGTACATGCTTACGGATGCAAGTGTGCAAGTGTGTAAGTGGAGGCCAGAAGTTAGTATGGGATATGCTTTTCAATCCTTACCCACTTTATGGTTTTTAGACAGGGCCTCCCAGGAGCCCAGGGCCCTTTGTTTCAGCTGGGCTGGCTCGCCCCTGAGCATCAGGCCGGCTCGCCTCTGAACATCAGGGATTTGCTGACTTGGACCTTTCCTGTGCTGAGATGATAGATTGTGTACCTGGCTTTTAACATGGATTATATCAAAGGTCCTTGTGCTGAAGGGGCAAGCATTTTACCACTGGTCCACCCTGCTAGCCCGAGTCCGCAGCTTTTGAGCTTCAGTGTTTTGGAGCATTGAGAAAACACACTCCCTCCCCGTAAGTGGAGAACGACCAGTGCACACTCTCTTTCTACTCTGCATCCTTCGGAGGAGACAACTCCAGCAATCCCAAGTTCTCCACAGGCCCCGCCCGAGGAAACCAGGCAGCAGCCAGGGCAGAGATGTTCCAAAGATGGGCCTCTGTACATTTCACACCTCTTGAACTCTTACCTCCTGCACACACGCGCACAGTGCTGTTGAGCAGAAAGAAAAACTTACAAAACGGCAATTCAAGTGGCCAGCATGGAATGGGCAGAACCACAGAAATAGGAAGAACCAGAAATTTTAGTAAGTGTTAAACTAAAAGTTTTTTCCTTTTAGATTTATTTAATTTTGTGTGTGTGCATGTGTGTCTGTGTGCATATGTGTATGAGTGTGTGTCTGTGTGCATGTGTGTATGAGTATGTGTCTGTGTGCATCTGTGTATGAGTGTGTTTGTGTGCATGTGAGTGTGTCTCTGTGTGCATGTGTGTATGAGTGTGTTTGTGTGCATGTGAGTGTGTGTCTGTGTGCATGTGTGTATGAGTGTGTGTGTTTGTGTGCATGTGAGTGTATGTGTCTGTGTGCATGTGTGCATGAATGTGTGTGCATGCGTGTGTGTGTGCATGTGAGTGTGTATATCTGTGTGCATGTGTGTCTGAGTGTGTGTGCATGTGTGTATGTGCGCGTGTGTGTGCGTGTGTGCATGTGTGCATGCGTGTGTGTGTGTGTGTGTGTGTGCGCGCGCGCACGCGCGCGCACGTGTGCAGAGCATAGAAAAAGTTCCGTGTCATCCTAGGAATTCACCCTCCTCCTTAGAGACAGAGGTTCTCATCCGTTTGGAACTCACTGAGTAGGCTATGCTGGCTGGCCAGTGGCCTAGGCATCATGCCACCCCACCTTCCCAGCCCCTGGATCACAGAACGTGTCATCATACGCAGCACCTTTTATGCACACATGCACAGAGGTGTGTGCACACGCACATTTGACGGTACAAGGTTTGCATACAATACACTGTGATCACATTCACACACACACACACTCATACTCACACACCTTTTGCTGCTCCTCCCACTCCTGCTGATCCCTTTGTTCCCAACTAGCCTTTCCCCTGCCCTCCCCACCTTTGTCTCTCAATACTTTTAGTCTCTGTGTGGCAGTCACAGAAGATAGTACCCACCGCACGTCTCTCCATCCTTTGGCTCTTCAGTTCTTCCACACTCCTCTTCTATGATGGTCCTTGGCCCTGGCGTGGGGGCGGAGGTGTGTGTGGGGAGAAACATAGGAGCTCCGATAGAGCCAACCGATCAATGGTCTCAGCTCCTGTAGCAGCTATGAATTCCTGCTCTGAGCCTTGCATACTGACAGACGGACTTCCCGGATGAAGGCTGAGGGAGGCACTGGTGTATGGACATACACATATACTTAGAGGACAGTTCAATTACACATCTTTCTGGCAAAGCATTGCTAGAGGACTCCCACATAGGGCACATGGCTTCCCTAGCCATAGTCTTTTGTCTTGGTTTGTTTGTTGGCAGGGTATCACTATGCAGCCCAGGATGGTCTAGAACTGGCTATGTAGAGCGAGCTGTCCTTGAACTCACGGAGATCCGGACTGCCTCTGCCTCCTCTGCTAGGATTAAAGGGATGTGCTATCATGCCCAGCCAAACCATCTGTTTTGAACAGTGTCAGGTTCCTTCCCGTGTAGTGGGCCTCAGATCCACCTAGGAAACAACTGATTGCCTTCACACCACTCATGCCATGATTACACCAGTGGAAACGACTTTCCAGGTGCTTCACTATCGCAACATGGAAGGTCTATAGCTGCGTGGGGCTGATGATGACTTTAGGTCTTTCTTCCTCTAGCATTCCCTCTTGTTCTTTCTTAAAATTATTATTATTATTATTATTATTATTATTATTATTAGTGTTTGTGTGTGTATGTGTGTTTGCATGTGTGTTTAGTATGTGTTTGTGTGTGTGTTTGTATATGTATTTGTGTGTCTTTGTGTATGTGGTTGTGTGTGTTTGTATATGTATTTGTGTGTCTTTGTGTGTGTGTCTTTGTGTATGTGTTTGTGTGTTTGTGTTTGTGTGTTTGTGTTTGTGTGTGTCTTTATGTGTGTATGTGATGTGTTTGTGTGTGTTTATGTGTGTTTGTGTGTATGTTTGTGTATGTCTTTGTGTGTGTGTTTAGGTATATGTGAGTGTGTTTGTATGTGTGTTTGTGTGTATGTTTGTGCGTCTTTATGTGTGTGTTTGTGTATGTCTCTGTATGTGTTTGTGTATGTCTCTCTGTGTGTGCTTGTGTATGTCTGTGTGTGCTTGTGTATGTCTGTGTGTGCTTGTGTATGTCTGTGTGTGTGTGCATGTCCACATGCACCTCCCACATGGCATGTGCTAGACATGGCTCTGTCCTCCCACCATGTGGGTCCTGGGGCTCGAACTCAGGTTGTCAGCCTTAGTGGCCAAGGCCTTCACCAAGCAAGCGTCTTGCTCGGCCTCTACTTTCATAACTATGTGAGTTTTCCTGTCGCTCTCCTCAGGACCTTTCCTGCTGCCTGGCTTCTACTGACACTTACTCCAGCTTACCTCACCTACGTAAAAATTCAAGTCTAAGTCTCCCCTACCTGGGTTCTCACACGCAGCCTTTCAGGTGACGTCAGTGGGCCATACGACAGGTCTATCTTTGGTTTTTGAGGCACTGCTTCCTCTGGTGGCCATGCCAGCTTATCCTCACACCCGCAGTGACTCGGACCCCTCCCTCACACCTGCAGTGACTCGGACTCCTCCCTCACAGCCTTGCCACCACTGAAGCCATTCCTTGTCTTAATAGAGGTCATGCTTACTAGGGTGAGATGAAATGTTTTCCCCAAGACAGGGTTTCTCTGTGTAGCCCCAGCTGTCCTAGAACTCACTCTGCAGCTTAGACTGGTCTCAGACTCTGAGATCCGCCTGCCTCTGCTGGGATCAGTTTAAGACAAAACCTTATATTAGTTTTGCTAATTTAAGAAATTAGCCATTTCTTTGATGGCTTAAAGATGTGGGGCACTTTTTAAAAATGCTTATTAGTCATTTATATTTCTTCTTTTGAGAGTTCTCCGTTCAATTTCATAACTCATTTTAAATTTGATGACTTGTTTGTTATTTATTCTAGATAGTATGGTGGCTGGTACCTGGTGGCTGAGCCTCGTAGGTGCAGGAGCTAGGGCTACACTCCGGAGCTGAGGGCGGTAAGCAGAAGCCGCAGAGGGAGGCAGCAGAGACACCGAGTCAGGAAGTCCCTGCTCAGTTCCTAATAGAGAGCACTCCACGCACTTTCTAGAGTAAAAAGGAGGAAACAAACAAACAAACAGTAACTAGATTAAAAAAGAAAAAGAACTTCCTTCGAACAAGAAGGAAGTATCTTATTCTACAAAGAATAGCCAGTGCAGCGCGGCAGAGGAAAGCGCTCCGGCCTTTGTTGGGAGTGTTTAGGCTTATGACTGGCCTCTCCAAGGCTCTAGGCCTCGGCTTTAGCTCTATAGTGGCAACAATGCCGTCGTTAGAGTTGAGACCACACTCAAGAGCCAGCACAGAATTGAGGTTTAATATTTTTAAAATTCCAAAATTTTGTGTAGCAGGTGGGTATAGGAGACTGACTTTTCATAGGCAACTTGATTGCGCCTTCCTTCCGAGTCAGAAGTGTTGGAAGGGAGCACTCTGCTGCTGGCTGCTACAATTACTGACCACACTCATTGACCTTTGCTGCCATCTGGTGTCCATACGCTTACAATGCAGCCTGTCTGGCTTGTCATTTAGCTCCAAATGATGGACACTGAGGGGAATCCAGGGTGCAAAAGGAATGAGGGGGGTTGTGAATGTCCTGGAGAGCTCAGGTGGCTCAGCTGTATTGGGGGACGATGGCTTAGTGTCCCTGGGGATTATGGAACTAGCAGGTCTGCGGCGTTAAGGCATTCACATCGTTAATAAAGGAAGGGACACACTTCCGGAAGCACTTAAGAGATCTGCCATTCCCTGTGCTGCTCTTCCTTCGCTTGTCAGTGCCTACGGGGTTTCCCAGCCCTTGCTGCTGTCGCGGTCACTTTCTGAGCTGCAGAACTGCTGATTATCTTTCTTTTCTGCTGTGATGCTTCTTGTTTCCCCACCTACACGTCGTCTGCTTCACACCCACGTGTTCTGTATCTCCCAGCATGTGCATTACTTCCTCCTGCGATCTTTCTACATCTTAGAATCCTTTTTATACTCTGTGGTGATTTGAATAGGTAAAGCCCCCATAGACTCATGTGTTAGAATGCTTGGCCCATGGGGAATGGCACTATTACTTATTGCACTAGGCATGGCCTTGGTGGAGGAAGTATGTCACTGTGTAGGTGGGCTTTGGGGTCTCCGATGCTCAGGCTCCCCCCTCCCCAGGTTGGAACACAGTCTCTTTCTGCTGCCTTTGGATCAAGATGTAGAACAATCAGCTCCTTCTCCAGCACCGCGCCTGCCCGGACGCTGCCGTGCTTCCCGCCATGATGATAATGGACTGAACCGCTGAAACTGTAAGCCGGCCCCGATTAGATGTTTTCCTTTGAAATAGATGGTCATGGTGTCTCTTCACAGTAATTAAAACCCTAACTAAGACACAGACTCTTCGATATATCATTGCACAATAAGAACATCTATGGGCCAAAAGGAAGGCTTAGGGCGGAGAGAGGAGTGCTGAGGCTTGCAGACTTGGTGTGGAGTGATGTCTAGAAACCACGCCCACTAGTGTACATGGCTCTTATCCCCACTCCTTCAGGGGTAGGAAAGCTAGCCTGAGAAGTGATGGGGAGTCAGCTCTAGAAGAAAGCTAACTGGATCCTATCCTGCCAGTGGTGCATGCATGTCTTCTCCCTTGGCCACAAGGCTCCTCAATTCCATCTCTTCATCCACCTATAAAAACCATCACTGCCACCAGTCCTGGAGGAAGTTAGCAGGAGCCCTGACTAAAGTGACCTCCCCTTGGTGGAAGGAATCAACACCACCCTCTCTGTCACAAGGGGCCAAGCAGAAGTGAAAAAATGACTCTCTGAGATTCAGAGTTCGCGGCCCAGAACCCACAAGGCACCTACCAATATTCCCAGTGGGCTGAACACAGCTCTGAGAGCGAAAGCAAAAGGAGTTTTTAAGGGAAGATCTTGGTTGGAAATGTCTGGGGCGACGTGTATGTGAGTGTGGCAGCAAGGGGGCATGATATGATGCGTCTGGAAGGTCGGGTTGGTGTGAAGGTTTGTTTTTGTCGATACAAACCAGACATCCCTGGGAAGAGGTGATCTCAGTCAAAGGACTCCCTTCCTCAAATTAGCCCGTGGTGTTTTCTGGATTGCTAACTGCTGTAGACAACTCTAGATAACTGAGGGCAATGTCACGGGTGTTGGCATGTGGGACTGGACTGTATAAGAGAGGGGGCAGAGCGAGCGAGCAAGAAGCACTCCTCTGTAGTTCTGCCGCAAGCGTCTGGCTCCCTGCCCTAGCTTCTTTCAGTGATGGACGGTAACCCATTAGCCAAATGAACCCTTTCCTTCCTTCCTAAGTTGCTTTCGAACATGGTGTTTTTCACAGCTACAGAAAGCAAACAGTTAACAGTGAGGCTACCATGGGCTTGAAGTTAAAAGTTGGGAAGTAGACCACTCAAGCAAGAATATGAAAAATAATGTAAAAAGAAAAAAGAGAGGAGTGGGTACTGACAACAGAACTTCCAGTCCTGGGGAATCCGGTGGCCTCTTCTGACGCCCACAGATATGTGTGTGGTATGTACACAGACAGGCAAGCAAAACAGTCTACACATAAGTTACTAAATAAATAAATCATTTTTAAAATCAACTCCAATAAAATACTTGCAAATTGAATACACACACATATCAATCCCATCATCCACCATGATCAGCTAAGCTTTGTCCTGGAGATGCAGGGATGTTTCAATATATATAAGCCAATAAATGTAATAAATTCTATAAATGTAGTTAAATATAAAGGTCACATGATTATCTCAATAAATTCCGGAAAAGCTCTTGACAAGATCCAGCACGCCCTTCCTGACAAATGTCCTAGAGTAAGTAAGACTGGAGGGAAAATGCGTCTGCATAATAGTGTTCAAATGACAAACCCACAGCCAACATCACCCTAAGCAAAGTCATTAAAATTAAGACAGATGAGTGTCCATCATCCACACCTCTTTTTCAATGTAGTCGCAATGCACTGGCTAGTGTAATAAGGCAAGACAAGCAAGGATGAGAGTAAAGGGCTAAAAATTTCTAAAGAGATTAGATTATCCCTATGATAATTATACATAAGAAGAACCCCCCCCAAACTCTTAGACTTCTAGAAATGATCAACAGTTTCATCAACATAACAAGACACAAAGAACCCAATACCATCGCTCTGTAAGTCACAGTATTAAAATGACCTGCTGGTATACCCCTTCGTCAGAGCATCTCTCAACCCTCATGGAGGCGCTTCTTGCAGTAGATGGTTATTATCTCAGAGACTGGTAACTGGCCGCATACAGAGAACAAAAGGTTGTAGAATTCTCAGACCCAAGTCAGACATCGGTAGCTCACCCCGAGGCCCAGGGGTCTTTGCAGAGGAGGGAGCAGACGATTATAAGAGCCAGAAGTAGGGATGGCATGAAGAAAACAGTATTCTCCAGACAACACGGTAGATGCACATATGAACTGGCAGCACTTACGATCCCTGCCAGCTCCAGGCAGTCAGAACCCCACCCCTAGCCAAGGAGCGATTAGAATTTGTGGGCCACGAGAAAAGCAAGGATCGGGTTCTTTTTTTATTAACGATGTGACTCCTGTTGGTTGACTTCGCATCAGGGCAGGTCTTGGTACTGAGACAACTGAGCAACACAAACTGAGCTCAGCAGGGAAGAAAATGAAAGTCATCTCAAAGTCAGTGGGTAAGGATGGAGAGGCGGCAAAGCTACCAGGGCGGAGAGTCGGGGGAGGATCGTGGGAATAGATTCAAAATGCTTTAATGAAATTCATTAAAAGTGATAAAAACATTACAAGATGATAATAAATAATCATTAAAGAGTAAGAGGCCATGAGTTTGGGAGGGAGGAGAGGGCGCGTGGGAGTGGTTGGAAGGACAGGGAATGGGGAATGACCTAAATACAGTATTCCTATATGAAATTATTAAGAACTAAATAATAATGAGTTAAACTTTTAAAATCTGAAGCAGCAAGAACTCCTTTTCTTCTCACTTTCTAAAATAAAACATACATATTTCGAGTAAATTAATTCTCTTTTCAAATGAAACTCTACCCCCATCCCCCAAAAAATAATATTCAGGACAAAGCTCAGTTGATCATGGTGCATGATGGGATTAATATGTGACTGTATTCAGTTTGCAAGTATTTTATGGGATTTTCTATTTTCAAGATGATTTCTTTATTTACTGTCTTATGTATAGAATGTTTCTCTTGCATGTATGTATGCACACCACATACATACCTAGTTCCTGTGAAGGTCAGAAGAGGCCACCAAAATTCCCCAAGACTGGAATTTCTGCTCCAAGTGCCCATTCCCCTATTTTTTTTTTTAACATTTTTTTCAAATTCTTGCATGAGTGGTCTGCTTCTCCTACTGCATCTCGGCATTGTGTCTTTGACTTGATCCATTATATTTAAAGTTGTTCCCCTGTGTTTTCTAACTGGGATATTGAGTTTTCCAATGCCATTTTTTGTTTGTTTCAGCTT
>BDUI01000029.1:165350-211064 GCA_002335545.1 Apodemus speciosus
TTCAATCCTATTCCATTGATCTACCTCTCTGTCCCTGTACCAATACCATGCAGTTTTTAACACTATTGCTCTGTAGTATTGTTTGAGATCTGGGATGTTGATTCCCCCAGAAGTTCTTTTGCTGTTGATAATAGTTTTAGCTTCTGTCTCTTATAAGAATTTAGTTTTCATATCTTGACTTCTCTTTGTAATTTCTTTCATTCAGATATTTGGATTTTCTGGGCCACCACTCAAATGGTTATTGCTGTCTTCTTTAAGTTCACTGGGTCATGTATTCTGTCTTCTTTAAACCCCCTGAGTTCTTTGATGCAGTGTATGATTGTTCTTTTAATTCTGTGTTTTGGAGTCCATCAGGTCATTCTCGTCGGAGAAAATGTCTATCGTCCTAATGGGTTTGAGAGGAGACACACCTGGCCTTTTATATGGTTTATCTTCTTATGATGCAACCTGAGCATGAGACCATCTTTCATGGTGTGATATGTGATTCTACTGTGGTTTAGGTTGGGCCATTACAGGAGGAGCATTCCTAGAGTTAGGCCAAGAGCAGCTGATGCGTCTGCAGTTTGTTGAGAGGTAGGCCTGGAGTGTGGAGATGCTGTGGGTGGTAGGAGTCGGAGAAGCTCATCAGGCAGAGTAAGGTCCTCAGTGTGGGAATGGCTTCAGGTACCTTAAATACTCTGTCATCGCATCAGTCGAAGGGGAGGAAAGGCCTCACGTAGATTAAGAGCAGGTAAGCCAATGCACTGGAGACTGCAGACCCTAGGTAAGGACCCAGTTTTCTCCTTCCTGTGGACATCTTTTCTAGCCCATTCCCATTCCCTCATGTCAGCCAGTGACTACCAGAAATACTTTCTACCCAGAACCCCCAGTGCTGACACCAGACTAGGACTCAGATAGGAATGTTCCATTCTTCTTCATTTCCTCCTTTACGACCTCTGCAGTCTCACCCCAGCCCTGCAGCAGTCTGCTTGTGGGTATCCCTCCTTCCTCAGCTGACCTCCATACTCAGAGGACCCTACTAATCCTAGGTGAGACCCATTTTTCTTCCTTCCTGTGGATCTCAGACCTCCCGTCTAGGCCATTCCTGCTCCCTTGCTTCACTGCCAGTTCCTAAAAATGCTTTCTACCTGGGATACACAGTGGCCACACTGGGATGGGACATAGGTAGGTGATTATAACTGTCCTTCATGCCCTCCATTACTGTCTCTCTTGTCCCACCCTCAGCCCTGTAGCAGCATGCTTGCAAGTATAGCTCCTCCCTCCCACCTGCAAGCCCCATTTACTGGGAACACTAACTCTTGGTACCAAACCAGGGACCTCCTAATCTTCTCATTCCTGTCTCTCCAGATTATTCTTTGTCTTGCTGCAACCTATTCTAGAAGCTCCCCTTCCACCACATCTCCAACTCCTTAGGGACTCTGCTTCTTGGTGTGAACAGAATCCTCTTAGCTCTATCTTGCAGCCCCTTGCAGTCTTTTTCCCTGGCCCATCTCTACTCTTCTCTGCCACCCATCAACCCACAGGATCACATGTCACCAGGCAACCCACAGCCACCACATTTTTCTAACATCTAGAGAAGGCAAGCCAAGGAACCAACAAAGACAAGACCAAATATGAACATATAAAATCACTTCTATTACTCCAATGCTAGAAACCAGCACAAAACCACAATCATTAACAGCCAAGACAGTGTTTTTCTAGAACCCAGTAACCCTACTACAGTACATAAATGTTATTTTTAATATGCGTGTATGTAGTAAATTAATATGGTGGCTGTATTCTGTATCCTAGCTAGTTGCCAATAATGACACAGAGGGACCAAGGTTTACTTTCAAGCTTCACCTCTAGACCTACGTGCTCTATTTTAATCCCTAAACTAGTCTGGCTACCTCCCAGCCAAGATCCCCACCGATGGCCTTCCATTCTCCACTGAGCTCGATAAATGCCTTCCTCCTCCCTCCTTATGGCAGATCTCAATTTTCCTTTCTCTCTCTCCTTCCGCTGTCTGGCAGAAGTCTTGCCCTATTCCCTCTTTTGCCCAGATATTGAATGATAAGCATCTATTGACAAGGCAAGGCTAATAAATGTTAAGAATGGTTTACACAAACTTGAGCCAGGAGATTTTTGACATAGCATTACAATGATGTGTCTTGACAAAAGAACACATGGGGGCAAAGGAATTAATATTTGAATAACACAAGGATGACCTTTACACAGTCTACAAAACATGCTTACAACAGTAGACACTGAAAAATGTAATAGAACTGAAGAAAAAAGCAAAATAGCAACATTTTTCAAGGCCTTAAAGAGGACATGAATAAATCCCTTAGTGAAGTCTATGGACACTGGGATGAAATAATGAAAACAGTTCAAGGCATGAAAGTAGAAACAGAATCACCAAAAAAAAAAAAAAAACTCAAACTGAAATAAAACTGGAAATGAAAACTTAGAAAGGCGAATAAAAACCTCAAAGGTAAGTTTCACCAACAGAGTACAAGACATGGAAGACAGAATCTCAGGCATCGAAGACAAAGCATAAGAAATGGACACCTTAGTCAAAGAAAATGTTAAATCTAAAAGAGGCCAGGCACAAAATATCCAGGAAATCTGGGACATCACAAAAAGACCAAATATAAGAACAATAGAAATTGAAGAAGGAGAAGGTGCCCATGTCAAAGGTTCAGAAAATATTTTCAACAAAATCATAGAAGAAAATTTCCCCAAACTGAAGGTGGTACTTACCAATGTACAAGAAGCATACAGAATACCAAATAGAGAGGACCAGAAAAGAAATTTCACAGAACACACAATAATCAAAATACTAAATATTCAGAATAAAAATATTAAAAGCTTCAAGGGGAAAAAAACTAGGTAACACTTAAAGGCAGATCCATTAGAATACCATCTGACTTCTCGATGGAGACTCTAAAAACAGCCTGGATGGTTGTTCTACAACTGGACCATGGATGCCAATTTAGACAACTATATAGCAAAACTATCTATTACAATATACAGAGAAAGAAAAACTATTCCATAATGAAAAGAAATGTAAGCAGTATCTACCTACAAACCTACCTCTACAGAAGGCTCTAGAAGGACAACTTCAATCAGAAGTCAACCACACTCAAGAAAACACAAAAAATAAATAACCCAAGACTAGTAAATCAAGTGGTGGGTAAAACCCATCACCACCAACAAAAAGGAGTCAATAAACACTGTTCATTGATAACTCTCAAAAGCAATGGCCCAAATTCCCAATTGTAAAGGCACAGTCTAATTGATTGTATTAGAAAACATGATCCATTTTTCTAATGCTTCCAAGAAATACACTTCACCATCAAAGATAGACACCACCTCTGGATAAAAGAATAAAAGAAGATAATCCAAGCAAATGAGCTCCACAAGCAAACAGGTGTATCCATTTTAATAATTGACAAAGTAGACTTCTAACTAAAAGAAATCAGAAAAGATAGGAAAGTATACCACATACTCATCAAAGGAAAAATCTACCACGAGGGTATTGCAATCCTAAACATTTATGCAACAAACACAAGGATACCCATGTCATAAATAAAACGCTACAACAGCTGAAATCAAATACTGACCCTAACACTGTGATGGTGGGTAACTTTACCAATAGTCATGTTATTTAGACAAAAGTCAAACAGAGAAATCCTACCGATAAGCCCATCTCAAGGATCAGGATTTATCTTTGTAATAAACATCCTAGGATTTAAAAAAAAAAAAAAGTCAAACAGAAAAATGGTAGAGTTAAGTGATGTCATAAATCAAATGGATCCAGTAGCTATTTAGAGAACATTACACCAAAACACAAAAGAAAATTCCTTCTTCTCAGCAGCTCATGGAACTTTCTCCAAAACTGACCACATGCTTGGACACAAAGCAAGTTTCAACAGATTAAAAAAAGAGAAACTGAAGTAAATGCTGCATCCTAAACGACTACCACCATGGATCAAAGCTGAGTATCAGCAGCACAAACAACAAACTCATGGAAACTGAACAACTCACTACTGAATTAAATGGGCCAAGACAGAAAATAGGAGGAAAATGTTAAAAACTTTTTAGAATTGAATGAAAATGAAAACGTAATATAACCAAACCTATGGTGCAAAATGAAGGTGGTTTGAAAAGGTCAGTTCATAATACAAAGTGCCTACATAAGAAACATTAGAGAAATTTCATATTAATAACTTAAGGGCACACCAGAAAGCTATAGGATAAAAATGAAAAGTAACACAGAAAAGGAATAGATGACAAAAAAATATCATGCTCAGTGCTGAAATCAAGAAAATACTCCAACCCCCACACAAATATGAAGAATCAATGAAACAAAGATTCTTTGAAAAAATTAATGAGATTGACAAACCCTTAGCAAAATTAACTAAAAGATGAAAAAAATATCCAAATTAGATAAGAAACGGGCAACATCACAACAGTTACTGAGAAGATCCAGGGAATTATAAAGATATGCTTTGAAAAGCTTACTCCACCAAATTGGAAAACAAAAAAAAATTTTTTTAAAAGATAAATTTCTTCATATGGTAAGGCCTACCAAATGTCAGATAAGAAATTTAAACAGACCCACTACCCACAGAAGAAGCTCAGGACCAGACTGATTCAGCACAGAATTCTACCTGACTTTCCAAGAAGAATTAATGCCAATATTCATCAAATTATTCCACAAAATAGAAGTTGAAGGACCACTACCTGATTCTTTTAAGAAGGTCACAGTTACCTTGATGCCAAGTCATATAAGGACCAAACAAAGAAATAAAGTTACAGACCAGTTTCCCTTATTAAAAACTCTCAATAAAATACTTGCAAACCAAATCCAAGAACATGTCAAAAAAATTATCTACCATCAAGTAGGTTCCACTGAGAGAGGCTGGGATAGTTAGGCATACATGAAACAATAAGTGCAATCCACCACAGAAACAGATGAAAAGACAAAAACTCACACTGTCATTTCATTAGATCATAAAAGACCTTTGACCGAATCAAACACCCCTTTATGATAAAATCCTGGAAAGACTAGGGTTACACAGGACGTACCTAAACATTGTAAAGATATACACAGCAAAGCCACACTCAAATATCAACCTACACAGAGAGAAACTCAAAGTATTTTTACTAAAGTCCACCAAGTATGACCACCCTCTCTATACTTGAAGTTTTAGCTGGAGAAAGCAGACAACTGAAAGTAATCAAGGGGATACAAACAGGAAAGGAAGAAGTCATGGTATCTTTATTTGAAGATGATATTATTCTTACATAAAAGATCCTACCCCCACCAGGTAACTTCTGCAGCTGATAAACATTTTCAGCAAAATAGCACAATACACAATTCACATTCAATAATCAGTAGCCTTCTTATATACAAACGGATGGAGAAAGAAATCCAGACATAAATCCACACACCTATGGACACCTGATTTTCTGACAAAGAAGCCAGAAATATACACTGGAAAAAAACCTTCAAGAAATGGCACTGGACAGACTGGATGGTTGCATGCAGAAGAACACAGACAGATCTGTGTCTATCATTCTGTACAAAATTCAACTCCAAATGGATCAAAGGTTTCAACATGAGGCTGAATCTTACAGAAGAGAACATGGGGAATAGTCTTCAACTTATTGTCACAGAAAAGGGCTCTCTGAACAGGACACTGATAGCCTGGGTACTAAGATCAACAGTTAATAAATGGGACCTCATGAAGCTGAAAAGCTTCTGTATGGCAAAGGACATTCATTCACACAAAGCAACAGAATACAAGAAAAGGGGGTTACTATATAAGATACATAAAGAACTACAAACAAACAAATCAACAAGCAAAAAAAAAAAACCTAGATGTCAAGAGAACAAATGACCCAATTAAAAATGGGAAACAGAAGTTAACAAAGAGTTCTCAAAGGATGAAGCAGAAACGGTTGACAAGCACTTAAAGAAATGGTCAATGCCCTTAGTCATCAGGAAAAATGCAAATCAGAACTACTTTGAGTTTTCATCTTAAACTAGTCAGAATGGCCAGAATCAATAAAACCAATGACAGCTCCCACTGCTGAGAATGTAGGGAAAGGGAAGAAAGTCTTACCCCAAGCTAGTGGAGGACAAACTTGTACAAACACAATGGAGATCATTACGACCGATTTTCAGAAAACTGGAAATACATTGTCATGGTTTGGATATGCTTGGCCCAGGAAGTGGCACTATTTGGAGGTGTGGCCTTGTTGGAGTAGTTGTGTCACTGCGGGTGTGGGTTTCAAGATCCTAGTCCTAGCTGCCTGGAAGCCAGTATCTGTCAGCAGCCTTCAGATGAAGAAGTAGAACTCTTAGCTCTGCCTGCACCACACCTGCTTGGATGCTGCCATGCTCCTGCCTTAATGATAATGGACTGAACCTCTAAACCTGTAAGCTAAACCCAATTAAATGTTGTTTTTATAAGAGTTGCCTTGGTCGTGGTGTCTTTCACAGCAGTAAGACCCTAACTAAGGCATACATCAACCTCAATATCCAGCTATGACAGACACTCTTGGGCATATACACAAAGGATTCTACATCCTACTACAGAGACACTTGCTCAGCCATGTTTGTTGTTTCTCTATAGATGATAGCCAGAAAACAGCTTAGATGTACATCAATTGATGAATAGATAATGAAAGTATGGCATATTTATGGAATGGAATATTATTTAGCTGTTAAAAAATGAAAGAAAATTCACAAGTAATTGGATGAAGCTTTAAAAAAATCATCCTGAGTAAGGTAACTAGACCTCAAAGACAAATATTAGATATTTTCATGTTGAAGGTAGCTTTACAGCATCAGTATGTATACTACCATCTGAATAACCATAGCAGTTAGGTACCTAATAAGCAACTCAGGGTGATGAGAGGATCTCCAAAGGAGAGAGAAGGACTGTAAAGTAGGGTTGGCAAAGAGGTCAGGAAGATCTGGGAGGGAATGGAGGAAGGAAAATGTGATCAATATATATTGCATTCAATGCTTTCATTAAAAATATTTGTAACAACATTTTTTATAATAACCATGATTTTAAAAAAAAAACTTACATTAAAAAAAGACTTACCTGGCAAGACTGAGGCATTTGCTATTTGTGATCAAGTTCATCTCCAGTTCCTCTCTCAGTATCACAGAGCTAAAATTCCCAAGCCTTTAACCATGGGCTGGTCTTTATAGTGACTCACTCCTGCTCTGAGTCTATCTAGGAGCCCAGGAAAAATCATAGAAGTCTTTTTCACATCACTTTACACCATCTTTGTCAGTCAGAAAATCCCAAATACTTTAGGAACTCTCTGACAAGACAGGGACAAAGACTTTATTTGGCCATGGTACATAAGACAGAAACATCCAGGGGCTGGAGAGATGACTCAGAGGTTGACAGCACTGACTGCTCTTCCAGAGGTCCTGAGTTCAATTCTCAGCAACCACATGGTGGCTCACGACCATCTGTAATGGGATCTGGCATATATATGCAGGCAGAACACTGAATACATGATAAATAAATAAATCTTAAAAAATAAAAAGACAGAAACATTTATTGACATTTAGTTTGTACCCACCACCACACTAAAAACTTTAYGTGCATGGTCTCTTAAACCTCATTAACTCGCTATAAAATAGATACTAATTATTGCCAGATTACAAATAAGGAAATGGACACACAGTAAAATTGAACTTTATCTGTTTTGTAGTTAATTGTGGTTTTATAAAATAATAAAATAATAATAACAGTAGTAGTAGTAGTAGTAGTAGTAGTAGTAGTAGTAGTAGTAGTAGTAGTAGTAGTAATAGTAATAAAAGCTCCTTCCAACACCTGGCTGAGGCTGCTCAAGAGCTGAGGTTCACTGCTTCATGATTTTTCTGCCAATTCTGGGGAAAGATGGCAAGTAATGATGCTGTTCTGAAGAGGCTGGAGCAGAAAGGTGCAGAAGCGAATCATATCATTGAGCATCTCAAGCCTCAGGTTGCTCTTCTCAAGGAGAAAGCAATTTGAAGGTGATGTGTAATTGAAGGGTAGGCAAAGTGATGAATTAGAGAAAAATTTGACAGAACAAGTCAGACATAGGATATGCCCAACTCTCAGGAGAACAGCACAGGAAGAGCAGAACAGGGAGAGAAAAGATGGTGGTGTGTATGGAAGTATTACCAGGACAATTTTATAAGGACAGGCTAGAGATAGGTGAAGACAAAATAAGCCCAAAAATGTGAAAGAGCCAGAAGATTAGAACATATCGCCAAAGTTAGTGTAAGGCCAAACAGAGCAATTCAGTCAGAAGCTAAGAGAAGCCAGATTGACTCAGTCAGCTTAGAAGATTAGATTGTATGAAAGCTAGAAGCTTCCAGACCTAGACCTAGAGTTGGTTAGAACAGAGAAAGAAACACTCTGGGATCAGCCCAACCCATGTGTATTCACAGCTTGGGTATGATTCTCATCTCATCCCATCACCTGAGGAATTAAAGTCACATTTAGAACATTTGTCTATCACATGATATGGTATCATATACTTGTACCCCCAAATCAATCCAAACACCAAAGAAAGATTATTTTCACTTTCCTGATGAGGAAATTATTGAGAGAGCTTCAGAGTCTTGTCCTAACTGATACATCTGATCTAGGTTTGCTTCAGTGCTGAGACAAGCACTTCCTCGCTATTTTGTTATGCTCTACTAGACCTTTCTCCCTATCCTTTTACAGTTGGCAACATGGTACTAAATCAAAATGGCCAACAAATGAAGACAGGCTTCTACTGTTCTCACAATGGTCAGAACCTGAATCATCTTCTATCTCTCCCTTTATAATTGTTTCAAAGTTGCTCAAATTCCTCTTTTTTGTTTTAGAATCCAGAGTCCCTTATTTCCATTCTGAAAAGCAACATTTTTGCACTATTTTTGCATGAATATATGACCTTATTTGAATATTCTCAACCATTCCTACTTCAGAGGAGGATGGGAAAGAGAAGGGAATGAGATTCCCATTTTCCCTCTTTGAGTCTAGCAGTTAAGAACCAGTTGCTGGTACCCTCAAAATGTATGACTTAACTTTGTATTTCCAATACTTGGTTTTCTTATCTGGAAAGTGTGGTTAATAACAGTACTTATCAAAATTTTGTAGAAAATTTAATGTAAAGTACTTAATATAATATGGTCACATATTATATTAACATAGAAACTCTTCATGAAATATTAGTAATAAAAGAATTGACCTAAGAGGTCATTTCGCTTCCCTAAACTTGTTTCACTTCTTACTCTGAACTTTTCACTTCCTCTGAAATCTACATAGGAGTTATCTCCTCTGTGTGAAACAGGAACTAATCAGAGGATATCATGTCAGGGTTTCTTAGGTTTAACCAGATTTCTTGGCTACTGTCCAGGGATTTGGACTCTTATTCTAACCCAGGTATAACTACATTTGAAATGTGGGTGATGCCACAGTCGGCAGGTAGAATGAGATGAAGGGGGGAAATGAGGTAAGGAAAGATGGAAAGAATGTGGGAGAGAAAAAGAGGAGAGTGACCTTGTTGGGTGAGGATGGAGATGGCAGTCAGTTTTAAAGAAGACAAGTGGTGTGGGGAAGAGAGGGAGGAATGAGAAAGGAGGAAATATGATGGGGATAATGAAGCAAGGCAGAGAGATAATATAACATGGTTAAGAAACTCACTCCTGTGGTGTTTATGCTTCAAAAACATTTGCACTGTAAATTGTAGGGAAAAGCTGGCAGAGAACGTTACAAACTCAAAGTTGGATATTCTGAGAGCTCAGCCACCTAGGCTTCTGGGCTCTTCAAACTGTAAGCTGTGAACTGTGAAGCCCATGGGATTAGAATTTCGTCACACAATCAATATCTTAGAATTGGACGTTTCTACTGTACCAGCCAGTTTTATGTCAAGGCATTTGGGGAAGGGAAACCTTAACTGAGAAAATCCTATGTAGCATTTTCTTAATGAGTGATTGGTGTGGGAAGGCCCAGTGTGTTGGTTCTACCCCTTGGCCGGCGTCATTGGTTCTCCTGAAAGATGAGCAAGCCATGAGGAGCAAGCCAGGAGGTGTTCCTCCACAGTCTCTATGAGCTCTGAATTAGCTTCTGCCTCCAGGTTCCTTTACAGTGTGAATTCCTGTCCTGACTGTCCATGATGAATTGTGATATGAAAAGCTAAGTAAAATACACCTTTCCTCCCTGAATTGGTTTTGCTCATGGTGTTTTATCACAGGAATAGAAATTTTAACTAAGACATCTAGTCTATGTAATAATTTCTTCAGCAACACACTTGACATAGAGGCATCCAGGCTCAATGTAGACACCCCTATTAGCAGAGCTCATAAAAATCAAATTGTCCTTTACTATACAATTCCAACAGAGATACAAATATCTTCTGGTAACTTTCCCGCTAACTCTAATGCCATTACTCAATGCAATGATTTCCCATTTCTTTGTAACAAATTTCCTAAACTCTAGCTAGACATCTGCAATTCCCTCAATACTTCAAAGGTACCTCACTTTGATGATTTAAGCCTTTTCTCCATTCTGAGTTACAAATGCTCCCTGTCAGTCAGGGATTACAGAACAAAGCAACGTCAGGCATTGCAATAGCTGTCTTCTGAGAGGCTCTGCCAGAGCCTAACAAATACAGAAACAGATGCACATAGCCAACCATTGGACTGAGCATGAGGTCCCCAATGGAGGAGTTAGAGAAAGGACTAAAGGAGCTGAAGTGGTTTGGAACCCCATAGGAAGAACAACAATATCAACCAACCTGACTCCTCAGAGCTCCCAGGCACTAAACCACCAACCAAGGAGTATACGTGGAGGGACCCATGGCTCGAGCAGCATATGTAGCAGAGGATGGCCTTGTCAGACATCAACAGGAGGCTAGAAGCCCTTAGTCCTGTGCAGGCTCGATGCCTCAGTGTAGCTGAATGCGAGGGTGAGAAAGCAGGAGAAGGTGGATGGGTGGGTGGGGGAACACCCTCATGGAAGCAGGGGGAGAGGGGTGGGATAGGAGGTCTCCGGGGGATGAGGGAGGGAACCGGGAAAAGGGATAACACTTGACATGTAAATAAGGAAAATATCTAATAAAAATGAACTTAAAAATATTTTCATATAATATATATTTTAATCATCTTTCCTTCTCCACCAACTCCTCAGAGATGACTCCATCTCCCTACCACCTGAATTTTTGTTCTCTCTCTTTCAAAAGAAGAACCAAAAAACAAGAAACAAAAACTAAATGAAGAAGCAAAAAATTCCCACAAAAAGAAAAACACAAAAAGGAAAATCAAAACAGGCAAAAGATCAAAGACAAACCAATAAAGAAAGGTATAACAAGAAAAAAAATTTACAAAAACACCACTGAGATTGTTTTGTGTTAGCTAACTATTCCTGGGCATGGGGCCTGCCTGGCAGTGTGGCATCAACTGCAGATGTCTTCTTCCTGGATAGGGTTGGGAGTCTGTTCACTTGCTTTTCTCAGTGTGGGACTCTGTCCATATTGAGCCTCGCACATGCTGCTACAGTCTCAGTGAGTTCTGGTGTGCATCAGTTCCACTGTGTCTGGAAGAGAATGTTCCCTTACCATGATCCATCAACTCTGTCTCATGATTTTTTAAAAAAGATTTATTTATTTTTATTTATATGAGTACACTGTTGCGGTCTTCAGACATATACTAGAAGAGTGCATAGGGCCCCATTACAGATGGTTGTGAGCCACCATGTAGTTGCTGGGAACTGAACTCAGGACCTCTGGCAGAGCAGTCAGTGCTCTTAACCACTGAGCCATCTCTCCAGCCCTGTCTCATGATTTTTAATCCCTCCTCTTCTGAAAGGTGGCTGAGGTCTGAGGGGGAGGGAGCTGATGATGTCATCCCTTTTAGGACTCTGTGCTCACAATCTTTTCACATCATCCACTTGTGGGTTGCTGTGCTAATCCCCCTCTGCTGCAGGAAGAAGCTTCTTTGATGCTGGCTGGGCATGGCACTACTATATTGCTGTATACCATTCTAAGTCATTTCATTACTGTGCTCCTTTAGTACAATAATAGTGCTGGGTCCCTCCCTCCAGGACTATGACCCATCTAGTGTCAGATTCTTGGAAACTATAGTAGTGTCAGGTGTGTGTTCGCTAATGGTTGGTTACTCCAACAACATTTGTGAGACTATTACACCAGTGTATTTTACAGGTAGGTAACCATTGGAGGTATCAGGATTTGTAGCTGGGTGACATTTGTGATTACCTTCCAGTACCATGAATTCTAGTCAGTGGGGGTGGAGCCTATAGTTATCCACCAGCTCAACTTCTCCATGTTTTGTGACCTCCCCCACCCCGTGAGGGTCTGACCCATTGTTCTCAAAGAATAGCAGCCCAGCCACCTGACGCCAGCCTCCTGCAGAACAAGCAGAACAAGCAGAACCAGTTTCCAGCCTTTGGGGGAGGGTCTGGGCCCGCCAATATATAGTTGGAGAGATTCATTAAAGTTTGAGCCTTGAGCAAGAAATCATGTCTTGACTCCATGTGTTTCTCTTGCCACCATCTCTTCTACCAGGGAACCCAAGCCTGTAGCAGGTAGCTGCGGACAGCTACAATTTTCAGCAATAGGGACTTACCATCATGGAGAAACCAATACTCTTGACAATAGTGAGCTTGGGAAGTTTTATGGGACCCCATTGGCCAGTTGCTCAGCGAAAATATATCCCATTAACAGCACTGGAAGTTTAATTTAGTGGCATAAAATGTTTGTGGGCCACCACTTTGTCCAAATGACAGTGTCCTTTGTCATAGAGATGTTCATTTTTATGAAGTCCCATTTATTAATTGTTGGTTTTAGTGCTTGTGCTATTGATGTTCTCTTCAGAAAGCCCATTCATGTGCCAATGAGTTCCAGACTATTCCCCAGTTTCTCTTCTATAAGATTCAGGGTATATGGCCTTATGTTGAGGTCCTTGACCCATCTGGAGAGAGGTTTGTGTAGCATGATAAATATGTGTATATTTGCAATCTTCTACATGAAGTCATCCAGTTTGACAAGCACTATTTGTTGAAGACCTCTTCCCCCCCCATATGTATTACCAGCTTCTTTGTCAAAATCCAGGTGTCCATGGGTGTGTGGACTTCAGTCTGAGTCTTCAATTCCAGTGATCAACATTCTGTTTTTATGCCAGTGCCATGCTGTTTTTATTACTATAGCTCTGTGGTATGACTTGAAATCAGGGAAGGTGATACTTTCACTAGTTCTCTTATTATACAGGATTGTTTTGGCCATCCTGGTTGTTTTATGTGTGTATGTGAAGCTGAAAATTTTGTTTTTCAATTTCTATGAAGATTGGGATCTCAATAGGGATTGTGTTGAGTCTGTATATTGTTTTTGCTAGGATGGCCATTTTTACAATATTGATTACCAATTCATGAGTATGGACAATCATTAAACCTTCTGTTGTCATCATCAATTTCTGTAGTGAAAATTTTGTATTCTATTTTAAAAAGGGGGGATAGAAATAGGAATGTGTTTTCACTTTAGTCCCATGTGTGGGGACATGAAGCTGCTTTGGACTGGCCACAGCAGCTGTCTATGATTTGACTCATGCTCTAGCAGAGGCATGGTTTTGCCAGGTGTAGTTTCTGTGATTGTGTCAAGTTTGGATTTCTGGAGACTTTTCAGAAGGTATATGAATGCTAGGGCCTGGGGCATGGGGGGTAGGGGTGTGCTGTTGTTTGTTGGTTGGTTGCTGTTAGTCATGGCTTGTTGCAGTTTGGTAAGTAATCACACAAAGAAGAAAGAAGAAATTAGATATCCCATTGTGTCTGGAAGATGTTTCCTTATCAATATCCAGCCATGCCCTCTCACAGTCTTTTTCCTCTTTCACATACCTCACTGTGCCCTGAGGGGGGGATTTTCATGAAGACATTCCATTTAGGGCTGAGTGTCCCAAAGTCTCTGACTCTCTGCTTGTTGCCCAGTTGTGGGTTTCTGTGTTAGCTCCCATCTGCTGAGTAGGAAGCTTCTCTGATGATGGCTAAATGAGGCACTATGGTTATAACAGAATATGATTAGAAGTCATTTTATTGCTAGTTCCTTTAGCAAAACAATAATAATATTTCATTCCCTTCCCCTCCCAGGTGTAGGTCTATGGCACCTCTAGAATCAGGTTTTTGACCACCCAAGGAATGTCAGCCTTGCTGATAGCCCCGAGTCATGTTTGGGTCTCTTTCATGCACCTTTGTCAAATGACTCAACTAGATGTAACTCATTCCTGGCCATAGATGTTTTACTTGGTGGTGAAAGATATTGTCTCCCCTGTTAGTTGGTGAGTCCATTTAGATTTCCTTTATATGTGTATATATTTTAAGAAGTATTTATAGTAGTGGGTTTCTGTATGTCACCACCACCCACAAACAAACGACTCTTGGTATTAGTTGTCTCCCCTCCTTGTGCCCAACTCCCCTCCTCCCCATTTAATCCTCCTGCTTCAGTCTTTCCCCTCTCTCTCCATGTGGTAGTTTTAAAATACTTGGCCCAGGGAGTGGCACTATTAGGAGGTATGGGCTTGTTGGAGTAGGTGTAGTCTTGTTGTAGGAAGTGTGTCAGTGTGGGGGGTGGGCTTTGGGACCCCTCTCTTCTAGCTGCCCATGAGACAGTCTTCTCCTGGGTGCCTTCAGATCAAGATGTAGAACTCTCAGCTCCTCAGCACCAGGTCTTCCTGGATGCTGCTGTGCCTTCCACTTTGATGATAATGGACTGAACCTCTGAATCTGTAAGCCAGCCCCAATAAAATGTTGTCCTTATAAGAGTTGCCTTGGTCATAGTGTCTCTACACAGCAATGGAAACCCTAAGACACTCCATAACTCTATATTCTATTTCTTATTCCTTGTGAGATCCTCCCTTCCTCCCAGACCCTTTCTCTGTATCTAACCTCTATGATTATTGTTAAGAGGCATTTTCCCAAGTTCAGCCATCTCAGGAATGAGTTCCACCTCGCTGGCAGGATCAAAACTGAGCTCATGTTCCCAGGCTCCGAAGCCAATTCCTACCCTGCTTCTTCAGGTGTTTCATGCTTGTCTGTTAACCAGTAAGGGATGTAAAGGGAGATGCTGTTATCCCGTCATCTAAACTAAGGCACACGAGTCATAAATGTGCTACCCATTTTGATTTGATTGACCACCTGCGGCTTGTCCGCTCCTTTGTTCCTTTATCACTCTAAATTCCAGGTCAGAGTCCAGGAGGGGACCTGACGGCAAAAGCTGATTCAAGGACCCTGAAACCAGATGACCCCGATAATGCCAAATCATCAGTGTTAACTTCCTTGTTTAACCCCTTGTGTCAAAATGATTGATTAATGCAACAGCCCACCTCCTGTCCCCCATGCTTTAAAAATGTTGTGTTAGCAATCAGGCACATCCACGGACAGCCAAAAAGGACTCCGCGGATAATGTTGACATCAGGTATCTTCACAACCTGCTCCCAGGGACCCTGTGAGAAGACACATCATTAGATGCCCGCTTGCCTCGATAAAAAGCTGTTTTCCCTTCTCCCGTCCCTTCCTCTCTTCCTTCCACCCACAGGCAGCCTCTATACCCCTTCCTCTTAATAAACTCCCCACGTGAGACTTGACGCATGGTGCGGTTTTGTCAGACCCGACGCCTATTTCGTAAGATCTCCCTTTGGGAATGAGGTTCAGATCCCAAACTGGCCGCCTCCCTGCATGTGCAGAAAATAAAGCTTTCGTTTTAGCTTCTGTTTCTGAGAGTGAGATTTCTGTTTCTGAGCTTCCACCCGAACCCAACAGTTACATGGACTGTGGCATGTCTAGCAACAGCTTGCAAGGTAACAGCTACATAAATACATACCATATTTTTTGTGTCTATGTTATCTCACTCTGGATGGCTTTTTCCCTACCCCCATCCATTTACCTGAAAATTTCACATTTGTTTGTTTTTAATGAGCAGGATAATATTCCTTTGTGTAAATATACCACATTTTCACTTACATTTTTCCATTGACAGACATCTAAGCTATTTCTACTCCATGTCTATTGTAAGCAGAGCAGCCAACACTATGGATAAACAAGTGTCTCTGGAGTAAGGTGTAGAGTCCTTTGGATACATGCCCAGGAGTGAGTGGTATAGGTAGATCTTGAGGTTATTCCCAGCTTCCTGAGAAACCACYACAGTTATTTCCACGGTGCCTGCAACAGGTCTGCTCTCCCACCAGCAGTGAGTAAGAAGAGTTCCTCTTTATCCACATCTTTCCCAGCATGAACGGTCTTTTTTTTTTTTTTTTTTTTTTTTTTTTCAATAAATTGATCTTGGCCATTCTGAATTTTTTTAAGYTGAAATCTCCAAGTAGTTTTGACTTGCATTTGCCCTGATGACTAAGGATGTTGAATGTTTCTTTAAGTGTTTCTCGGCCATTTTTGTTTTATCATCAGAGGACTGTGGTTCTCAGAGTTTCAAATGTTATCATTTGAGTTCTGTAACCCCCTCCCCCTTTTTGTTGTTATACAGAGGCCTGCAAAGCTTCCATCCAAGGTAACCTGTGATGCAGTTAATCCTCCCCTTGACTTCTCACAGGTCTCTGTGGAATACTGCAGGGCCTTCTGATAGCCAGAAGGGAAGTGCGTTTAGATGAGAGTTTTCAGGAAATATGTTCAGGGGGTAGCTCTGAACCCTATAACCTCTAAAGCTCCCTGGTACTCCCACTTGCACAATCTCTCTCTTTCCTCTCTCTCTATCTCTGAAAAAAAAAAAGACAGAGTCTGTGTGACTCTGCCTGAATTGTCATTGATCTCTGTCAGGTCCAAAGAAAAGTTTATGTCCCCAAATTCTGGCAATTAAATAAAATCCAGCATTCCTCAGGAACTCTGTGAAGTAGGTTCTCCTCTACTGCAGAAAGGAGTTTCTCCAATAATGGCTAAGCAACACACTGCTCTATGAGTATAGCAGAATGTCATCAGGAGTCATTTTATTGGTACGTTCCTTTAGCAAAACAGTAGTGTTTGGGTTTCCCCTATGTCTCTGGGCTGTCTAGTCTCATGCTTTTATACAGATTGTATAAAGGGATTTATTTACCTGGGGAAACGGAAAAGTTTAACAAGGCTTTCTGCGAAGATGAAGCCATGACAGAAAGGACAAGTTGTATTAGCCAAAAGAGTTAGAAGATATGGCATGAAAATTCACATCCCAAGAACTAAAGGTGGGTCTACTCCAGTCTACCCTTGGCTGCTTGCTAGACATCATGACCTTCTTTTGGACCTTTCCTCTCCCCTTGGGATTCACCAGACCCTGTATCTGTCCTACCAGCCCTCCTTTAGTCAGCCCATATGGTACAGAGATGTAGAAAACCTATGTGCACATCCTGGCACAGCTCCACCAAACTCCAGGCACCCTTTAGTTGCTGTGTCAGATCCACACTCCAGGCTCAGCCTGGTCTACATGTCTTGTGCTCTGGGCCAGTCTAATGAGTCTGCTGGGACTGGACACTCTGAGACCTCCCCAACTCCCAGACCTATACCATGTACAGCAAATAGTGCCTGGCCCAGCTTGTTGAGTCCTGTCTGCACCTCTCCTGATCTCCAGGTTCAGGCCAGGTAGCATATCCTGTGTGCACAGCCTAGCCTGCTGTGTCCACCTCAGATGCACGACAAACAACAGAAGCATATATGCCTGTGTCACACCATAAAAACATGAACGGTCAAGACAGTTTGTATGTCTGCCTCAAACTCCACCAGTCCTATAGAAATGCTTTCCAGTGAGAATTGTCCATATGAACCCAGAACACAGAATGTTTTACAAAAATCATAAACATCATCAAAGACTTCAGAAATTTAAAGAAAACAACAAGCTTGATGAACATAAAAAAATGAACCCAAAAAGAATAAATGCCTGAGTGATATTCAAGAAAACACAAATACAGGGAGAAGGTAACAGCATAGATAATCCAGGATTTGAGAACCAAATTTAATAAGGACATAGAAACATCGAAGAGAACTCAAGCTAACATGAGGATGGAAGTGAAAAACCCAATATCTAGAAAAGTCACTGGAAAGGCATACAAGTAAAATGGATCAAAGGGAAGACAAGATATCAGGACCTGGAGATAAAGCAGATGAGTTAGGCCACACAAAGAAAGAATTTGAAAAGTTTTAAAAGACACAGAAAAAGAACAAGCAGACATCATGAAAAGATCAAATCTTCCAATTATAATCATAAATGAGGAAGAAGACAATGTATAGACCAGATCTTTAACAAGATCATAAAAGAAAACTTCTCCAAACTAAGGAAAGACATATCCATACAGATACAAGAAGCATACAGAGCCCCAACTAGACAAGACCAGAAAAGAAATCCCTTATAGCATATTATTGTTAAAACACTAACTATACAGAGCAAAGAAAGTGTTGAAAGTTATGAGAAAAATACAAGCCAGATATAAAGCAAAACTTAGCAGAACAATACCTGAGTTCTCAATGGGAACTTAAAAGCCACAAGAACCTGGAACAATGGATTTCACGTTCTTAAGACCATGACTACCAACCTAGACTACTGTACTCAAAAAATAAATAAATAAAAATATATCTGCCATGGTTGAAAAGAAAATCTTTCTGTGACCTAAACATGCTAAAACAATTAGATCTAGCAAACCAACCCTAAGCAGGATTCATGACGTAATACTTTGGATTAAAGATAGAGATAATAAGTACAGTGAAGGGCCTTTAGTAAGAAGAAATGAAGTTATAATTATTGAAATATAAAGTACAACAAGAACACAATGGCAAACAAACAAAAAACTTCACTAGTAACTTTAAATGTTAATGGCTTTAACTTTCCAATCAAAAAACACGGCTTGGCTGAATGGATTAAAAAGCAAAATCTATTTTCTACTGATTACAGGAAACTCATCTTAGAACTAAAGATCGATACCACCCGAAAGCACAGAAAAAAGTCATTCAACTCAAATGGGATCAGGAAGCAAACAGATGTTGCCCTTCTAGTATCAGAGAAAACAGACTTCAAACTGAAACTAATCAGAAGAGACAAAGAGGGATAATTCATTCTAATTAAAGGAACAATTAACCAAGAAGACATTACTTATAGCCCTAAATGTATGTGCACTATACTCCAGCTTCATGAAGAACCTCCTACTGAATTAAAGACAGGTTAATGTCAACCCATTAATAATAAGCTATCTAAATGCCCCCACTTTCTCTAATGCACACAAAGGTCATCTGAACAAAAAATAACAAAGGAATGACATCACACATCCGATGGACTAAACAGATATCAAACACCAAAGAGTGCACACTGTTCTCAATAGGCCATGAAAGCTTCTCCAAACAGACCACATCCTGCAACACACGCCAAACCCTAAAAGTAGAAAAACTGAATTACCTTCCTGTAGTCTATCTGACCATAATACAATAAAACTTAAATTAGACATTAAACACGTTTCTAACAAATTCACAAACTCATGGGGATTGGACAACTCATCACCGAATGATAAAGGGGTCAAAAATAGAAACCGGAAAAGAAAATTCCCAGAACTAAACACAAATGAAAATAGGACAAACAAAACTTCAGTCCTCCTTTGTCTCTCTGTCCTCCTGTCTCTCAGTCCTTCTTTGTTATTGGGCCTCCTTTGGAGTGATTCTTTCACATATTCAGGCAATCTCTATCATTGAAAACAGTCTTATGAAGGAAATTCACAGCTCTAAGTGCTTACACGTAAAAAACCAGAAAGGGGGACTGGAGTGATGTCTCAGTGGCAAAGAGCACCAACTGCTCTTCTAGTGGACTCACTCAAGTTTGATTCCCAGCACCCACACGCAGTTAATAACCTTCTATAACCATGGGATCAGGAAACTGCTGACTTCTTCCAGCCTCTGCAGGTGCACAGACATTTATGCAGGCAAGAAACCCAACACATTAAAAGCAATTAAACTATTTTCTTTTTTAAAAAAAAATCAGAAAAAACTTAGTGATGCAACCCTAAAAGGCTGGAAAAACAAGAATAAACCAATCCCAAGTTCAGTAGATAGCAAACAATTAATACCAGAGCAGAGATCAATAAAAAAGAAACAGAAAACAATACAAAGAATCAGTGAGTCTAAGAGTTGGTTCTTTGAGAAGATAAACAACAAAATTAACAGAACCTTGGCCTAACTGGCCAAAAGAAAGAACTAGAGGACCCAAATTATCAGAATCAGAAATAAGTAAATGGATGCCAAAGAAATTCAGAATATATATGGAATATATTAAAACCATGCATTCCATTAATTAGGAAAATCTAAAAGAAATAGATGTATTTCTACATTCATCCAAACCACCAAAGTTAAACCAAGAAAAGCCCAACAAACCAAGCAGACCCATAACAAATGAGGAGATTGAAATGGTAATAAAAAGTCTTCTAACTTAAAAAACAAAACCAAAAGAGTCCAGATAAAGTCATAGCAGAACTCTGACAGATTTACATAGAAGATCTATATGTAATACTTCTTAAATTACTTTAAAAAATAGTAACAGTAGGAACACTTCCTCCTTAGGTTTATTCCTAAATACGTCATTTTCTTTGAGACTACTGTGAATGGAGTATGTCTATGATATCTTTCTGGGCATGTTCATTGTTGTTGGCATATAGAAAAGCTATTGACTTCTGTAAATTTATTTGTATCTTACCACCTTGCTGAAACCGTTGATCATTTCTAGGAGTTTTCTGGTGGAATTTTTGGAATGTCATGTCATCTGCATATAGGGTTATTTGACTTCTTTTCCTATTTCCATCCCTTTAATTCCCTTCTCTTGCCTTACTGCTTCAGATCTTGTGCTTCAGATACTCTACTGAAGAGGAACAAGGAACTACAGAAGAAAGAGAAATCATCAAGTTTTCAGGGAAATGAATGGAACTAGGAAATATACTAAGTTGAGTAAACCAGACTCCAAAAGACAAATGCTGCATGTTCTCTTTTCTCTCTTTCATAGATCCCAATCTCGAGCTGTGAGCATATAAGCTAGAGTAACCACAGAAACTAGGAAAGTAAAAAGAGGATCAAGAGGATGTCTTAGAATCCCCACTGCTGTGATTGAAGCACCATGACCAAAAGCAACTTGGACAGGAAAGGGTTTATTTAGATTTACATCACTGAGGGAGCAGGAGCTGCAGCAGAGGCCATGTAAGACTGCTACTTTCTGGTTTGTTCTTCATAGCTTGCCCAGTCTGTTTTCCTACAGAACCAGGACCACCAGCACAGGGGTGGCACTGCCCCTAGTGAACTGGGCCCTCACACATCAATCTCCAATCAAAAAAATGCACCACAGGCTTGCCTACAACCCAGCGTGGTGGGATATTTTCTCCAGAAGATCGCTCTTCCAAGATGATTCTGTCTGGGGTCAAGTTGACAGAAGTGGGGGGCTAGATAGGAGGAATGCTAAACACAGGTGATATCAAAGAGGGAATGGGAAAAACAAGGAGGGAACCTCTTACTTGAGAAGGGGTCAGTCCACAAGGACAGAGGGTCATGTGGGACAAATAACACTGAGGATGCTTGGAAAAGCCTTAAGGAGATGTATTGCTTTGTATTTGCCTAAAATTACATACAATACATATAAGTGTACAGACATGAGAAATGGCTTTGGAGTTGTTGGTAAGGGGAGTCCAAGAGACTCCCCACACATTATAGGCTGTTACTATTGTTCTTGGTTGCCCCTCAGAGGTTGGAGGTAAGTCCTTATTGCTGAAGACACCACATACTTCAGACACAGGACTTAGAAGATTCGAGTTGGATCCAACCTGGATCCAAAGCTTCCTCCCTGGAGACTAGCTTCTACAGCCTGAGAAGGTGCTGTTCAGACTGCCAATGGAATCGTTCCCAGACATAAAGTCTATGAAACACAGAAAAGAGCAGCACGACAAGATATGTCTAAAGACACAGCACTGCCACTCATACCTTGGTGTCCACCAGCAGCTCGATAATGGGACAGAAGGCCCGCTCAACAAAAGGGAAACCATGCCTGCTACTGGAAACCCAGCAGACTAGCCGGGGCTACTGAGCTCATGGATCTCAGAGAACCTACTCCAGCCACTGTACTAGGCAGCAGAATCCCTGACTGGGTACAAGCTCCCAACTCGCATCCAAAAAGCCTCTCTTTGCCACAGCCAGGGAAGCACAGAGGTCAAAGTGCAAAAACTAACTGATCGTGGGGTGAGCAGCCCCAGTGGACAATCTACAATATAAGCCCTGCGCCTTGGGCTCAGGGAGCGCCGTGGAAGAGGAGACAGCATGTATGACCCAAAGGACACGGGAATAGTAGAACTGTGTCCTAGGAATGACAAGGAAGCTCCAGCAACGATACCTCAACAAAACAGCTACCTAAACAAGTTCTGAACAAGACAACATCAATAGACATCTTACCATTGAGGAATCTCAGGGGGCCCCGCCTTGAGATAGGAACTAAGAGATGTTGAAAATGGAAGAAGTATTCTTCCCTCCTCCCCCAGGGAGGAAAGAATAACGGCTAAATGGTTATCCAATATAAGAAGTAGCCCTGAAAACATTTACTTGATAAAAGTACTTAATGGACTGAGGGTAGTAGTGTTTGTGTGTGTGTGTGTGTGTGTGTAGAACGGGACAAAGAACTGAGAATGAGTTGGGGGAGGGGTGACATGGGAGGAATTGGAGGAAGGAAAGGGATGGAGGGAAATGATGTAATTATATTGTAATAAACAAAAAAACCCAAAATGCTTGTGAATGAAATAAAAATAATATTGTTTTAACCCTTTATTTTTTTAACAAAACTTTTCAGTGTCACGTCAAACTGTCGGGAGCAATAAGCAGTAAAATCAGGTCTAGTGGATTAGAGCCACCTCCGGAGCACAGCCTGGAGGGGAAGGCTGTCCTCAAGGGCTCTGACGACAATGGAGCACAGCAGGAGTGAAGTGTTGGTGAAGACAGAATGGGAGGAGTCGGGTTAGGAAATGTGATTCCTGTGTTCTGACAAGCCTCCAGCCACAGAAGGGGTCAAACTAACATTTCTGTAATTGCAAGGCCTATGTGTTAGGAAGAAAGGCCCAGGAAGATAGCTGCCGCCCAGGATGTGGAGATGGGCGAGCCAGCTTTCCTACCTTTATTCCCACTGTCTGGGGAGCGTGAGAAGGCTCTCCTGAGAAAATTACATTGGACTTTGAAGTCTGAGTGGAAACTAGGCAGGGGCTTGGAGGCAAGAGTTCCCCCAGGGGTCTATTTGTGCAGAGATCTTAGGAAGAAGCTGTATCTTAGGGACTAAAAACAAGTGAGGCTGAGAGTAGGGCCCCGACGCTCCCAGGCAAGCCAGAGCTACACCGATGATGTTTTTTTTTTCTTCTTGTGAAAGGTATTTCAAATAGTTGAAGCAGAAGGTTGGGGTGATGTTAAGGGTAGAGACATAGAGAAGAGGCCCACTTAGGAGACAAGAAAAAAGACAGAGCAAAGCATACAACGGGGTGACTAAGGGGGGAACGAGGAAGATGGTATCGGGATGCCACAGGAGTCCGATTTACCAGGGATGACTTCTCCTTTCTCACGGTAACTGACATTTTGAGCAACTGTTTTTTATCACTGCTTGTTTTAGGCGTGAGAAATCGGGAATGGTCATCCAAACTCACAGGCACGCCCTCTGCTCTCAAAAACAAGAGGTTTGTTCCTTGCGAATGAGAGGTAAAGACGCCTGTATGCGGGTGTTCGGCGCGTGTCTTCACTGCGCTGTAGTGACAACTTGTCTCTTTTAGCTTTTCTTCACATCAGACTGCCACAAGTCTTCGATTTGCGCAAATCATGACATAGTACAATATATAGTACTAATAAAATATACCTATGCTCTCCCAAAGTGGGGTCGAGAAACCCAGAGGACAGGTAAGGCAAAGGAGAACAAACACCAGGGGAAAAAGACTCTGACATGGGAAACTGTGGACAAACGAAAGCTATGAAGGAACTTAACCCGTCTAATCTTATCCTCTCAATGCACCACTGTGAGAATCACGTCTATTATTAGTATTAGTATTAGTATTAGTATTATTAGTATTAGTATTATTATATCATCATCATCAATATGATACTTACGGAGAACAGAGATCTGGGAGAAGCCAAATGTGTAAAACAGACAGTCCCTGCCAGCTAGACCAAAATTTTCCTTCTTTTTTTTCCCCTTGTGTTTTTAATACCATCGGAGTTGTAAAACAAATACAACTCCGTGTCTTGCTTTCGATATTGAGAGGGCAAACGGCCTCAACCTCATTCTTTAGTATAACGGAAAGACAGTTGAGGAAAGTGGTTTGTGTGCGATTCTGATTAAAGCTTCACTGCAACCGTCAACTACGAGGGGAGCTTGGCTTTGAAAGAGAGTAATTTACCATTCGTACCTGCGCGTCCTTCCGGGTTTGGCGGGCTCTCTGCCAAAAGCCCCAGAGCCTTTGTATACGGGGCGGGGCGGGGAGCAGAGCAAAGCGTAGAAGTCGGAGCCCAGGGCCGTGTAGACCTCTGGCGCTATGCGGTACCTGCCGTGCCTGTTGCTGTGGGCATTCCCACAGGTCTGGGGACAATATGAAGGTGGGTGAGTAAAAACGCATACAGAACCGGCTGGAAAAGGGGAGAGAGCGTCTGGCTACAAGCGCTGGGCGGGTGGAGGTGGGACTTAGCTTCCGGATCTCAGCAACAAGTGGGAGGAACGGGGTATGGATCGGGCTCAGAGCTGAGAGCAGTTCAGAACTACACTGAGCCTGCCTCTCCTTCGCAAGCCCAGCTAAAGCTGAGCTTTTTCCTACTGCAGTCTGTCTGTAGACTGGGCCCACTCACTAAGTTCTTTCGTTTCCCATTGTTTCCAGTCCAGCAAAAGAATTACACCTTCCGCTGCCTGCAGATGTCTTCCTTTGCCAACAGAAGCTGGTCACGCACGGACAGCGTGGTTTGGCTGGGGGATCTGCAGACGCACCGTTGGAGTAATGATTCGGACACCATCGGCTTCACCAAGCCATGGTCCCAGGGCAAGTTCAGTAACCAGCAGTGGGAGAAGTTGCAGCATATGTTTCAAGTCTATCGATTCAGCTTTACCAGGGACATACAGGAATTAGTCAAAATGATGCAGCCTCATGAAGACTGTGAGTAGAGGGATGGAACCCTGAACCCAGTGGGCGAGAGTGATCAGAACCTCAGCTGGATAACTGTGGGCATACTTGATGAGCTTCTCTTTGCTGTCCACCCTTATGACTTTCGCTTCGGTCTAAAAATAATCCTTGTCCCTTCTGAAAATAGCCCGTTTCTGCTCTAGGACACCGTGATCATTTCCCTCAACTGGCACCTTACTATAATCTTCATGTCAACGTCTCCCTTCTCCCAAATCCCTTAATCATTAATTCTTTGGTCTCCACCCACTCCTTACAGATCCCTTTGAGATCCAGTTGTCTGCTGGCTGTGAAATGTATGGTGAGAATGCTACGGAAAGCTTTTTACATGTAGCTCTTCAAGGAAACTATGTTGTGAGATTCCACGGAACATCCTGGCAGAAGGTCCCAGGGGCCCCACCTTGGTTAGACTTGCCCATCAACGTGCTCAATGCTGATCAAGGGACGAATGAGATGGTGCAGACGCTCCTGAACGACACTTGCCCCCAGTTTGTCCGTGGACTCCTAGAGGCAGGGAAGCAGGACCTAGAGAAGCAAGGTCAGCTGGCTGTTTTCACTCTGGCTCTTCACTTGAATCCATCTAGGTTCTTCCATCCCTGTAAGCTTTAGAGGCAGGACAAGGCCTAGGAAGAGGTGATTAAAGCATGTGGTGTTTGTTCTTTCCACTGACAGCCACTCTTGGATTCTATAAATTGAGTTAAATAAACACTGGGGATAAAAATGCTGTGTCTGAGACAGGCTGTATCAGCTGAACTCGGGTTGTTCTAGGACAGAGGAGGGCTACCGGAGGCTCAGATCAGGGAGGGGGTAGAAGTATCCGGCATGGTCTTCCTAGTCAGAGGAATACAAATGGATTAAACTAATAGGCAACTTCATGTCCAGAGGTAGGCCTGTGGGAAGCATGGACTTGATAGGAGACCCGGGGCCCCTAATATAAAAATTCTTGCTTTAAGATTTTTTTCTTATTCTCTTGATGAGTCCAGAGAAGCCAGTGGCCTGGTTGTCCGGTGGTCCCAACCCTGCACATGGCCATCTGCAGCTGGTGTGTCATGTCTCCGGCTTCTACCCAAAGCCTGTGTGGGTGATGTGGATGCGGGGTGACCAGGAGCAACAGGGTACTCACAGAGGTGACATCCTGCCAAATGCTGATGAGACATGGTATCTTCGAGCAACCCTGGATGTGGAGGCTGGAGAGGTGGCTGGCCTGGCCTGCAGGGTGAAGCACAGCAGTCTTGGAGGGCAGGATATTGTCCTCGAGTGGGGTAAGAAAGAACTGTAGCCTGGGTTGCCAGGGAATAGAGGTACAGGTACACATGGAATGAGAGTTGAACAGACCTAGTTTCAGAGATGAAGCCCCTATTATAGACGAGCTAAAAGGAGAGAATTCTAGATACAAAAAGAAACTCCAGAAGAGTTGAGATAAGATGCCCTGTGTATAAGAAGAAAGGAGACTCAGAAACTCAAAATATCCAGAGGTCATGGGAAATGAAGTTCAGGACGAGCCATTGCCCCATAGGGAGGACCCGGGGCCCAGGGCCTGGCTATAGTGTATGGGGTGTGTCCTGAGTGAGCACTGCCACTTTGCTGCCGTGCCTCAGTTCAGCTCATCACTTAGCTTTGAAACAAGGATTGTTATTCAGACTTATGAAGAAGTTGATGCTAAGATAGGGTAACCAGCCAGATTCACACAGAAAGGGCTAGAGATAGATTCACACCTGTTTGGATAGCCTGTAGCCAGATCCTTACAAGAAATGGTCAATCTAATCTCATGAGAAATAAAAAGGATATAGTTTAAATTAGAATAGGGAACTTGAAACAGGGACCAGTTCTTTGTTGAGAGATACATTGTATCCTTCCAAACCAGGTGCCAGACAAGTATACACCGCCTTGATCGTCTTGATCTCTATAGTAGCAATACTAGCTGTAGTGTGTGTCATAGCCTACTGTATCAGGAAGAAGAGATGGTAAGTCTCCCGTCCATTTGTTCCTTCCCTCAACATCCCTCCTTTATTCCTTTCTTTTCTCTCCTGATTGCCTCTCTCTTCTTCCAGCTCCTATCAAGACATCCTGTGACGCTTCCTTACACCTGCCACTCCTGAAATTCAGACCTTCCAGGTTCTAGGACTTCAGTCCTTGTCTGCTCAGGAACTGAGGATGAAAGAGAGGCATCCCAAAGAAGCGAAGAGCAACAAGTTCACCCTTTTTAACATTAATTATAAGAAATTAATTATTTAAAATGTTTTATAAGCTTGAGTAGTTCAGAACAAACACAACTGCAAATGTGCATGCCTGCCAGAAACAAGCTGTGGGCAGTGTTTTATGGGATTTGCACTGAACTAGAAAGCACACTTCCTGCCCAAACCGACGCTCTGGGGTTTATTGGCCAGTGTAAAGTCCAACACCAACATGGCCGTACTTTGTATTTTTTAAGGTAACTAGAAAAATGGATGTGTGTGTGTGTGTGTGTGTGTGTGTGTGTGTGTGTGTGTGTGTGTGTGTGCCATACAGCTTTGAGGTTTGTTGGCCAGTGTAAAGTCCAACACCAACATGGCTGTACTCTGTATTTTTCAAGATAACTAGAAAAATAGATTTTGGGTGTGTGCGACGCACAGATTTTAAAAAGTAAACTCAAATATTTGCAAATGTTTGCTACCTTAAATTCAAAACTGCTGGTAATGATAACCCCAAAGGCTTCCAGTTTGTGGTTCTTTTTATGTTTGTTCTAAAAGCCATAATGACATTTTAGGACACAGTCCCTATTGAAATTTTGCATTAATGACTTTAAGTTTTCTCTTTAAAATAAAAGTAGGGTGTAAGATGAAAAGGTATCCTGAGGTTTTATTTGTTGTAAAATTTAGATGAGAAGTCACCGTATATATCTATTTTATTAAACGAAAACCTACTCCTGGGGTTATTCCTCTCAAACACTGCTGTAATTTGTACCCGGAGTGGACCCCAGGGTGCTGGAGAAGGAACTGAGTTCTACATCTTGTTCTGATGGGAACCAGGAGAGACTGTCTCATTGGCAGCTAGGAGGAGGGTCTCAAAGCCACTCCCACAGTGACACACTTCCTAATAGTACCACTCCTGGGCCAAGCATATTCGATCCACCCCACCTACCCAGGCAGGGAAGAGCTAGTTAACTTTTCTTTCAGATTATAAAATAGTGTGCACTAATTACTAGTTAGCTTTTGGGCTTTGTTTGTTTGATTGATTTGGTTTCAGTTTGTTTTGTTTTGTTTTGTTTTTTAAGGCGGTTTTTCTACGTAGGCCTGGCTGTCTCAATCTGTGGTCCAGGTCGGCCTTGAACTCAGAGAACTATTTGCCTCTCTGCCTTCTAAGTACTGGCATTAAAGGCACGTGCCAGCACCACCCAGAATCATCTGTATTAGTCAGGGTTCTCTAAAGGAATAGAACTGGTAAAAGACATATTAAAGGCAAATTTGGGGCTGGAGAGATGGCTCAGCAGGTAAGAGTACTGACTGCTCTTCCAGAGGTCCTGAGTTCAATTTCCAGCAACCACATGGTGGCAGCTCACAACCATCTGTAATGGGGACTGATGCCCTTCTCTGGTGTGTCTGAAGACATTACAGTGTACTCATATACATTAAATAAATAATAAATATTTCTTTAAAAAGGCAGATTTGTTAGAGTTGTTTCTATACTGTAGTCCAGGTAGGCCCACAATGGGTGTCTCCTGATGGAAAGGCCAAGAATCTAGTAGCTGTTCAGTCCATGGGACTAGATATCTTGGCAGTTCCAATCTGGTGCTAGAGTCCTAGTGAATTCCTAAAGAGCTGCAGGTCTTTAATCTGTTGGAATCCTAAAAAGTAGGTTCTAAAATGAGTAAAGGAATGCCTCAGAAACACGCTGAATGAATTTGCCAGTGTGCTGGCTAGATTTATGTCAACTTGACATAAGCTAAAGTCATCTGAGAGGCCTCAAATAAAAAATGCCTCCATAAGATCAGGCTGTAATCAAGCCTATAGAATGTTTTCTTAATTTGTGATTGACTGTGGTCTGGGGAAGACGCAGCCTATTGTGGGTGGTGCCATCCCTGGGCTGGTGGTCTTGGGTTCTGGAAGAAACCAGACTGAACGAGGAGTAAGCAGCGTCCCTCCAAGGCCTCTGCATCAGCCTCTGTCCTCCAGGTTCCTGCCCCGTTTGAGCTCCTGCCCTGACTCCCTCAATGATGAACAGTGATATGGAAGTATAAACCAAGTCAAACCTTTCCTCTGCAACTTTCATGCATTGTCTTTTGCTGTAACAATAGAAACCCTAACTTACACAGTGAGGATAAGAGCCAGCAGATAAGGCCCCTCTTTAGAGTGGGTCTTCCTGCCTCAAATGAGCCAATCTAGAAAACCCTTCATAGGTGCCAGGTTTGTGGCTGGTGTTTGGCTTTTAGTTTATTCTACGTGTATTCAAGGTGACAACCAAGATTAGCTGTAGCAAGAAAATCTTGTGTATTGTATGGCTGCATCATCTGTCAATTAATGCCTATGGCCTATGACTTAGGCAGGAAATGGGAGGTAGGGCATCCAGGAGGGGAAAGAATTCTAGAATAGAGCAGGCAGGAGATCTGTCCTGGGAAGCTATGAGGAGACAGATGCTTGGTACCTGGGCACAAGCAACCAGCCACGTGACAGAATGTAGGTTAAAATAAATGGGTCATCTTACGTCATGTCTAGTCAGAGAAGAGCCTAGCTCTATGGCCAAGGTATTTATAAATATATTTTGAGTCTGAGTCTTATTTCTGGGAACATGGGGATGGGAGGAAGAACCAGGCCTTAACCACAACAATTTACATGTGTGTACATGTATGTGCCCTACTGAACCCCTGAGGAGGTCAAAAGATAACCTGCAGGAGTAGGTTCCCTCCTTTTGTCCCATGGGTCAAACTCTGATTAGGTTTGGTGACAGGCTCCTGTACCTTATGAAATCTTTTGCTAGCCCAAGGTAACTGATTTTTTTTTTTTTTTTTTTGCTTCACTAGTTTATATCATTCATCTCCAGTCTACCTATGGAGGATTCATCATGGGTATATGACAGCACCTATTTTAACATCAGTTAGCTAATTTAATTCCCACCATCCCTGGGAAATACTTGTAGATTTTTAGATGTTACTTCTATTTTTACAGAGAGGAAGAGAAAAATTCAGAGGAGTAATTTAGATAATGCTGCATAGAGTTCAACAGAATGAAGATTCACATCCATTCTGGATGTGATTGTTCAGCTTCTAATCCAAGCATTTGAGAGCACGAGACAGAAGGACTGCTGTGAGGTTGAGGCCAGTCTTGGGGTACCGATGGAAATCAGTCTGGGCTGATGCTCTTCCCCCTCTGTGCCTCAAGAAGAACCGTACAAAGATCTGCCTAGGCTGGCCCCAGCACATAATAGCCAGAAAATGGAACTGACTGAGATGTACTTTTGAGGTGTTTGGTGATTTTTGATCCCTTCAGAGATATTTAGGGATGTCTCCAATTCCTTAAAGTCGATGACAAGCATTTCTAGCACTGCTCAGTGCACATCCATCGCGTGTACATGGAGGCATGCAGTGTTCACCTTTCTCTCTTGAACCCAGGGAGCCGCCACGTGAAGGAAAACGCAACACAAACTTAGTTCAGAAACAACGGTAACTCAATCTCTGGGCGCAACAACTAAAACTTAATCTTGTAAACCTGATCCCTCCAGTGGCGGATCCTTGCAGATCCACCATGATACCAAGAACCTTCAGCAGCTACATCTTACCCCTCTGCTGTCCCCGTGCCAAAAGGTGGTAACTGGATTTTACGGTAGGCATCCGCTGGCTTCAGCATCGTTTATTAGTGACAACAGATGAACTAGAACAAGAGAGAGACAGGGAAGGCGAGGCAGAAGGAGGCCTATGGCTAGCCTCAGACTGGTCATGCTGCAATTGGAAACCGGTAGCCAAGGATGAGAAAAATGTAGCAGCAAAGAAAACCTTCCTTTTCTTGTGATAATGAGTGCGCATCTCTCTGCTTGAGTGTCAGTGCATGGGAAGCAAGTTTGTTCAATGCAGGTGTGCTCAGTGCAGGTGTGTTCAGTGCAGGTGTGCTCAGTACAGGTGTGTTCAGTACAGATGTGTTCAGTGCAGGTGTGCTGAGTGCAGGTGTGTTCAGTACAGGTGTGTTCAGTGCAGGTTTGCTCAGTGCAGGTGTGTTCAGTGCAGGTTGCTCAGAGCAGGTGTGCTGAGTGCAGGTGTGCTCAGAGCAGGTGTGCTGAGTGCAGGTGTGTTCAGTGCAGGTGTGCTCAGTGCAGGTGTGTTGAGTGCAGGTGTGCTGAGTGCAGGTGTGCTGAGTGCAGGTGTGTTCAGTAGGTTTTCAGAGAATGTTTCCTATGTTTGGGCTGAAGGCCTTTATGTGCTTTCACTGATATTAGAGGGAGGGTGCCCTTTGCCCTACTCACCCTCGACACACACATACACACACACACACACACACACACACACACACACATACACACACACTTTCAAATAGAAAGTTTCTAGGCTGCTTTCTCCTTTTGTTCTTTTAATTTATAGCATGTAATAGGTGAACTGGTGAACTTTTTCACAAACACCAATTTTTCCTTGAGGAGAAACGACTTTACTGTGTTATCAGGACACTTCCATATCTTAACGAGTGTCAGTGAGTCGTTATTGTAACATATATGCAAATAGAAGAAAAGAGCAGTGGTTTTGGGTATTAGAAATCCGAAAACAGCTGAAAATACTAGCTATTACATACTAACTCATCTCATTTAAAACAATTTACATGATAGTTTTATAAAAATATAATATGTTACTAATTTTCACTAGTGGCAACTTTCTAAAAGCTTGTGAAGAAAATTTATTTCTGTGATATTAAATCTTCTGTCCTTCAAAATGAAACTTTTTCTTAAATCTTATGTTTCTCCTCATACATTAAAAAAAGGCAGAAAAATACCGAAAAAAAAAAAAAAACAAAGACCTCACTGTGAGGAGAAAATATTGTTTCTGAATACTAAAACATGTTGAAACATTAGGACTATTAAGGCCCAGACTGATACTTTCTTTATTGAAAGATCTTTTGAGATTACAGCATAGCAAAGGTTCTGGGATAGAGCCTGACTCTATCTTAAGATTAAAAGACATCTTATTAGGAGGTCAAAATAAGTTCATTTTTGTTTTCTGTAAAACTTGGATTTGACCAGATCTTAGCCTGTCTTCTAGAATTTGACATGTTCCATACCGTATACCCTGACATCCACTCTAAGAAGATGTTCTTCCAAATAATTTTGAAATGTTCAGTCAAGTTCCTTTGTAACCCAAATTCCTCTAAAAATCCCCCAACCCATGAAAGCCCCAGAGTCTTACAGTTTTAGGAGGCTGCATGAACTCTACTCTTTCCTGTGTTCAATGCTATTTTCCAAACCCTGCTTCAGGAAGATAGCCTTACCTAATAGAAAATAAAACCTGAATAATTTAACCAAAGAATTTGGGTGATGGTCTTTACTCTTGTTTGTCTGGATTAAGTTATTTGTGATATAAAAGGAAGTATATGATATTAATATAATATGCCATATACATTTTATTTTAAAATACTTTGAAAATTGACAGTTCATTTGATTTAGCAAGTTATGTTCCTGGAACACACTGTTCTAACTTGTTTAGCTCAAGTGAATATTTTTATTAATTATTTTATTTATTTATTTACATTTCAAATGTTGTCTCCCTTCCTGGTCCCCCCACCATGAGCCCCTCACCCCATCCTCTCCCCGTTTATCTGTAAGAAGGTGCTCCTCCACCCACCCACCCACTCCCACCTCACCCTTCTAGTGTCCCCTTTCTCTGGGGCGTCAAGCCTCCACAGGACCAAGCACATCCTCTCCCACTGATGCCAGACAAGGCAGTCCCCTGCTACATATGGGGCAGGGGCGGGGAGAGGATAGGAAACTAATCAGCCCATGCATGCCCTTTAGTTGGTGGCTTAGTCCCTGGGAGCTCTGAGGCATACACTTAGTTGATACTGCTGTTCTTTCTATGGGGTTGCAATTCCCTTCAGCTCCTTCAGTCCTTTCCCTAACTTTTCCATTGGGGTCCCCAGGTTCAGTCCAATGGTTGGCTGTGAGGATCTGCATCTGTCTCAGCCAGCTGCTGGTAAAGCCTCTCAGGGGACAGTCATGCCAGACTCTTGTCTGCAAACACATCTTGTCATCAGCAATAGTGTTGGGGTTTGGTGTCTGTGCTGGAATGGATCCCAAGGTGGGCTGGTCTCTGGATGACCTTTCCTCCAGTCTCTGCTCCATTTTTTTGTCCCTGAATTTCCTATAGACAGGAGCAATTCTGGGTTAAAATTTTTGAGATGTTTGGGCGTCCCAATACCTCAACTAGGGACCATGTCTATCTATTGGAGGTGGTTTCTTCAGGTTCTATCTCTTCACTGTTGGACATTTCAGCTAAGGTCATCCCCATTGGGTCCTGGGAGCCCCTCACATTCCTGGTATCTGGGACTTTCTAGTGCCCCCCCAGTTCCCTACCCCCATACTGTTGCCTATTTTTATTCATTCTCCTGGCCTTCTGGGCTTCTCTCCTCTCTCCCCCCATACCTTATCATATCCCCCCTTTTTTAACCTCTACCTCTCCTCTCCCACCCAGGTCCTGCCCTCCCTTTGCCTCCTGTGATTATTTTGTTCCCCCTTCTAAGTGGTATTGAAGCATCCGCAGTTGGACCTTCCTTCTTGTTAAGCTTCATATGGTCTGTGAGTTGTATTATGGGTATTCTGAAATTTTTGGCTAATATCCACTTATCAGTGAGTACATACCATGTGTGTTCTTTGGGTCTGGGTTACTTCAGGATGATATTTTCTGGTTCTATCTATTTGTCTGTAAAACTCGTGATGTCCTTGTTTTTAATGGCTAAGTAGTACTCCATTGAGTAAATGTATTGCATTTTCTGTATCCATTCTTCCATGGAGGGACTTTTGGGTAGTTTCCAGTTTCTGACTATTACAAATAAGGTTGCTAAGAACATACTTTGTGATTTGGTGGGACATCTTTTGGTCATATGCCCAGGAGTGGTATAGTTGGATCTTCAGGTAGATCTATTTCCAATTTTCCGAGGAACCACCAGATTGATTTCCACAGTGATTATACCAGTTGGCAATCCCACCAACAATGGAAGAGATCTCTTTCTCCACATCCTCGCCAGCATCTGATGTCACCCATAATTTATTCATGAATCACCATCTTAAAAAATTATATCCTTGAATGTTACCTATTGGTATTTTTTCAAAAATTATCTGAAAAGTATATATGAACATTTTCTATAGCTTTAGCTCTAAACAGATATGTTAGTTAAGCCTTCAGTCTTTATGCTTCATTTATGGACAAACCGTCTTCTTTACAAATCTCAAGGCACTGCCAGATCCACTCTACTACTGTACTGGAATTTAATGTTCTTTTCTTTTTTTCTTTTAAATTAAACCCAAATAGAAGACCTCATGGAATTCTTTAACTTCTCATTCGAAAAATTACACAATAGGGAAGCAAAGTGGTCATCGAGAGTTTATCATGTCAACCATGAGTTAATGTGGCACCAATAGGTTTTTCTAATTATTCTGTTCTTAATGTTCCCCAAAACAAGTTCACTCTTTATTTTATTCTTAAAGACAAGTAACTACAAAGTAGATGAGAGATTATTTTAGGAATTTTGTCCAAAACAGTTACTTTCCAGTCTCAGAATCCTAGATTTAATAAAATGATAAAAACTTATACCTTATAAGTTTTTATTTTTTCTCACTGTAATAGATACTTTTCTTCAAAAGACACTGCAGGCACATTTAGGGTCTAGAGAGATGGCTCAATGGCTTAGGCCACACACTGGTCTTGCAGAGGACTGGAGTTCCTATATGAGGTTGCTCAGCGCTGTAACTCCAGCTCCAGGGGAATCACAGGCCYTCCTTCTTTCAAGACCACTAGTATTCAAGTGTGCAGACACCACCACCACCTCACTCTGCATATTCACATAATTGAATTAAATTAATTTTAATTTAATTAGTAAGTAATATTCCTAAATTTTAACAGATCTGGAATATTTAGTGATTACCTTTGCATCACACTGACAGAAGTATACATTTTGTTTTGCTTTTAAAGGATGGTACAACAATGCACTGCATTTTTCCTCACTTGTCAACACGAGCAAGATGCCATAAGGAAAAGATGCCTGTCTTCACTTGGGTGAGCCTGCCAAGGAGAATTTATTTGGACCAAACTTTTAAGTGTGAAACTGTTTTGTATCATGATAAACAAACACATTGTCTGGCCAAAGGAGAAATCTTTCATATGCACACTTACCCTCTTCCAATATTTGAGGAGGAAATTCAGAGATTTTTTCTCTTGAATAGTTTTTGCATTTATTGGTCTCAGTGGCCCTAACTTGCTGAAAGTCTGATAAGATGAATAGGAGAGAAATAACAAGTTTAATTATACCTCATTTATTAAAACATGCCTAAATGATAATTAATAGTGATATATATTCCCTAATGCCTCCCAAAAAAACAGCTCCTTGAAAGGACTTATCACCTGTAATTCACTTAGTATTTGGCATTATGGATATTAAGACTCACGCTAATGGAATATGACTATTCTTTATACCCTCGTGATTCTGGGGTCTCAGAAAGCAGCTATGAAAGGTGCAAAGCAATGTGAACAAATATCCTTTAGCTTGATCACATTGTTCAGTTTTTCAAAGTAACATCAGTCTTAAATTTTAGACCAGGAGTCTCTATAGTAACATGGAGGTGGGAGAGCTGAGGAAGGAGGATTGTTTGACTCCAAGAATTGTGGAGAGCATATGCAACATAGCGAGACCCTACTGAGGAGCAACAAAGCCAGACTCTAAAACTAAAACTAAGGTACGCGCTGCTTTGTTAAAAGAAACAGATGAGGCAAGTCGTGTCCTTGGGGACAATACGAAATTTACATTAAGAAGTTTACAAACTGCTTGTCATCGCTAGGTGCACACTGACCCCAGTAGAATCTGTGTGACAAGTTCCACAGACTGAGGCATTAGACTTCAAAAGAAGGAGGTCTCCTGGAACTGGTTGTGGAACTCTCGGCCGGAGAAAACAATTGAGCCATAGTTCTCATGGCAATTTTTCTCTTTTGTTTTCTTTCATTCCTTTCCTTACCTACAGGTTCCTGGTAGCCCAGACAATGATCTTAAGCAAGAATAATGGGTACAAAACCACCCCTTGAGATGGGTCACCAACATGACCTTATCTCCAGGGAAACCAATGCTTTACTTTTCAAATCGTTTACAAAATTATTATGATAGATAAAAACTTTCCCAAACATAAAATTTCATATGGCTACACGTGTGTCATCAGAGGTGGCTTTCAGTATATGGTAAAGAAAGCCTTAATTAGAAAGAATTAAAATAGCTTAAATTTATGCTTTGAAGATTTACAACGAATTAGGTATTAGATGTTAAGCAATAATTAACCATAGGGACTGGAAAGTTAGTTCAGTGGTTAAGAACACTGACCATAAAGATTTATTAACCTGATCCTGGGAATATGCCACTAGCCTTGGATGATCGCCCCATTGAACATATTCTTTTAGAATTGTTATATATTTGATCGTGACGTTACCTGTTCTGTTTGTGATTCACTGATCACATAGTTTCCAAGTTGTAATGCTTAGATGAATTTTGTATTTTACTGTGCCAAGTGATTCTTGTTGGTATTCACAATTGTTTCGCTGGATATGGTTTCTAAGAGTTGTGTTATGTTTGGTTTAATGTATAAAATCCCCTGCTTGAGAGCTGCAAAGTACACCCAGATTCAAACTGCCTCTGTGTTTGTTTCTGTTTGTCACCGCCGAATCTTTACCCACCTGAACTTCAAGAACCCTCATCCCAGGGACCCTTCTACCCGGCTGGGGTGGTCTGTGGCAGCTGGTGCTTCACACATATGAACACATTTAATAAGTTTATCAAATTCTCAACAGAACTCACCAAAATATGTCGACATGTGTTACTTTGACAAATACCTAAAAGCTTGCTATAACTACAGAGTGAGCTGAGCCCTCACAGGAAGATCAAACCTTGGCCTGTGCTGTAGTGAGAAGTGATAGGCTCTCGGAACAGTTTTGAAGACAGTGTCAGAGGCCCTGTTAGGTAAACTTTAGTTAAAGTGCCATCCCTTTTCTCGGGGGTTTTTAGTACGATGTTAAATTTTTATCGCTAAAGTAATGCTGGAAACATTTATCAACATGTGTTTGTGATATAGATAGGTGAGCAGAACACTATTTCATTTGTGCATTTCAAGTTATATAAAGGATACATGTAAATGTTACCTCATGTATTTATTCCTTTTTGAACAGTTGAGCCCCAGAAAAGAAGAGTCTCAAGCAACTACATAGTGACATGTTTTCTAAACAGTTCCCCTTTAGCTCACCTATGTGGTTGGATGGATTCTAGCTCTATGCTCTTTTTGAAAATTCCATTTCAAGACAGAGTTGTAAGGACAAGTGTACAATCTCAGTGTTCTGCTGAACTCTTTATTTAGTAGCCATCTCTGAGTTAGTAGTAACAGTGCTCATAGTCTCAATTACAGTGTTGGATCTCCTTGGCTAGAAGTTCCACATTTAGTCTCTGATATCAGAAAAGCCACCGCAGCGGGGACTTGGAGCTGATCACACCACACCCACAGTCAGGAGGAGAAGACAAGCACGCTTTCACATTCCTTGGGATATGTTTTATAGTCAGAGAAGGGAAACCAAAGCCACTGTTTCCAGAATGATTTTTTTCTGAGCAGTGGAACTCCAGCCTGTGGTTTGACTGTAATTAAGGGAATAAGTGTCTAAAAATTGTTTTTTTTTTTTTAAATAATACTGTGAGTCACCATGTCTCATTAACAGGATACCTCTGGGAGCCCTTGAGTCTCTTCTGGGTTAGAGGGATAGGTAGAGAGAACAAGCTGCTTCAATAATGCTGTGCTCCAGGTCTGTTATCTATAAAATAAGGGTAATTATACAGCCGACTTGGGAAGATTGCTTCGAGGTTAAATAACTAATATGTGTAGAGCTCAAAGCAGCATCTTGGATAGAATAAAAGCTTGGTAACTGTTAATATTTAATATTTTAATAATATTTAAAATTAAATGATATTTAAATCTCATTAATTCTGTTGACTTATGTGGGGGGGAATAAAAACACAATGCTGTAGAAATGCAAAGTGACAAAGCATCGTTGCTGCTGTCATTGGCAGAGGGTCACAATAGAGGCAAACCTGTAAATGCATAAACTGAGGACGAGACTTCTCCAAGGTTCAGTTAAGCAGAAGGATTTTTATTGTAGATATGAAGGAGAGAACAGTTAGAGGCATCTAGAAGAGACAAACGCAGAGAGAGAGAAAGAGAGAGAGAAGAGAGAGAGAGAGAGAGAGAGAGAGAGAGAGAGAGAGAGAGAGAGAGAGAGAGAGAGAGAGAGAGAAACAGAGGAGATAAAATAGCCAAAATAGCAGGGTTATAGGAGAAATGGATGGAGGCACAGAATCCCATAAGCTGGAAAAGTTTGGGGTAATGGGGGCTGTGACAAAAACCAGGATGGACCCTGAAATGTGTAAAAGGGACATGTGTTACTGAGAGCCTGATGCTGATGCTGTTCCTAAGAGACAGGCTGATGCTGATGCTGATGCTGATGCTGATGCTGATGCTGATGCTGATGCTGATGCTGATGCTGATGCTGATGCTGCTCCTAAGATATAGGCTGATGCCAATGCTAGTTTGGAAAGTGAAATATTGGTTAGGGCAAGATTGTGTTAAAGATTATATAGATAGGCAATAATCCAGATCAGTCCTCAAATGCAACTTGTCATTTTGTTTTGTCTTAGGATCTAAGAACATAAAGTCTCTAATTTTTGCAAATTTTATATATTCACTTTGGTGTTGTCTTAGGATTTCATTGCTGTGAGGAGACACCATGGCCAAGGAAACTTTTATAAAGGAAAAACATTTCATTTGGGCTGGCTTACACGGTTTAGTCCATTATCATCATAGCAGGAAGTGTGGCATTGTGCAGGCAGACGTGGGGAAGGAGGAGCTAAGAGTGCTACATCTTGGTCTGAAGGCAGCCAGGAAGAGGAGACTCTCCTCTGCAGGAGCTGGGCTCAAGGCCTCCAGAATGACACACTTCCTCTAACAAGGCCACACTTCCTGCAATAGTGCCACACCTCCCAATAGGGCCACTTCCCATGGGCTAAGCATACTCAAACCACCACATTACACTCCCTGGCCCCCTAGACTTGTTCAAACACTTGAGTCTGAGGGGCCATACCTAGTCAGCTCATCATAAGATCTCTTTTAGAAATATGATATTAAAAATCGGGTCAGGGAATCAGGAATAATAGATATTTTTTGAAAGTGTGATAAAAGTTATGAACTTCTTTCTCTGTCAAATAAATGTAAATATAGATTTGTTGATATACTTTTAGAAGTTTTCAGATCACCTTCCCCAAAACTCTTTATAATAGAACTCTGGACTTGACCAGCTATCCATTGCTTTTTAAAATAACAACTCTTAAAAATATATAAAAATAAGTACATACACACTATACTATGTATTGATGACCAAATACCCAATAAGAAACAACATTTATAATGGGAAAGATGTATTTGGGGTTCTGGTTGGAGGTTATAATTATTCTTCACACACACACACACACACACACACACACACACACACACACACACACTTTCAAATTTGTTTAATGAAATGAAGTTTATATTATGTTCTTAAAACGTAAGGTAAAAGATCTCTATTTATTTTCGCCGGACCTTATTAGTTATGTCTGTCAGAAGAGCACACATTTATGTACCAACATTCTAGCTCTACCTTTATTTTTATTTCTACCTATATTTGTCTCTACCTTTAGAAAAGTATGGGCTGCTTACTGTGCATTGAGAGGTACTATGTCCAACACACAATATATACATTAAAAGCTTAATTGAAAAAAAACTAATCTTAGGGAATGAAAGCCTATTATGGGCTTTAGAGGCCCACAGACCCTTTAGAAATTCTGCTTCTACTCAAGTATATACTTTTGGTTAAATTATTAACCTCTCCAGGCCTGAGTTCCCTCATTAAACTGAGTTCTCATTCAGAGTCTGAATTCAGTGTTAATGTCTTTGAAGTGCATATCCTTCTACTAACATGTGTGGTTGTAATTCTGGTTTCATAGGTACATAAATTGAAACAACATGAGGTGTATATGTACACTAATAGGTATAAGTATGGGCCTGGAATTCATGTGATAATATGTTAAATGAAAATCTATTTCATTCATTAAAACGTGCTAGCGCCCGACGGTGGTTGCACATGCCTGTAATCCCAGCACTTGGGAGGCAGAAGCAAGTGGATTTCTGAGTTCAAGGCTAGCCTGGTCTACAGAGTGAGTTCCAGGACAGCCAGGGCTACACAGAGAAACCCTGTCTCCAAAAATAAGTGTTGTAGCCTTAAGAATCTTTTTTATGTTCATTTTAAGTAGATTTTAGCTCTGCATGTCAGTTACATTGATAACCAGAAAGGTATTTTCTGTATCCCCAGGTATCCTCTGGTCAGTAACTTAAGAACAAGTCTTCATGCTCTTCATGACCTTGAGGCTGTGAATCTGGTGTAGAAGATAACCAAGTGATCCCAGGTTTGTATCTTTCAAGTTGTTGGAAGATACATTTCATGTCTGCAGTGTGATTCACCATAACTGAGACTTACTATAGTCGCTTTAGCTGTAAACATATCTTGTCTTCAGTGGTATAATCCCTACTTTTAGGGTTGCTTTCTTTAGTCTTCATTCTAAGAGAAATAAGTAGTAGGGTTTAAGAAGAAGGGGAATAGAGAGTATGTATAGAACAGTTTGGAATTTCTTAGTAGACTGGGTCTCAAGAGAAAAATCTGTGAGACAGTAAAGCTGAAACAGAGGCACACATCTGGAAGGGTGACTATAAAACAGCTGGATGAGCTGATTATCTTTTAAAAACAAGAGTATTCCAGATAGAACCACCAGAAGTAGCTGTTGAATACCAGTGTAATAGATCTTCATATACCACTAATAGTGTGGTATGTGATACATCATAAAAATACACAATGTTTCTCTTTATACATTCCATCATTTCCCTTCAGTAAGCCAGACTGTTGACCACTTATCTTCCCTTCTCTTGTATGTGGGAGATACCCATTGCTCAAGCCAATGTGCTACTCAATTGTGCTACTCAAATAAAGGAAAATGAACTTTACAAATAACTACAGGTAATTAGTTCTTGTTAGACCTCATATGTAGTAGCCTGTGCCCACCTCTGGGCACAAGGTTCCATGAAGGGCCTTGCTGCATCATTCCATCCATGTCCTCCCTGTGTATCCGTCTTCCTCTCACTGGTTCTTCTCATCTCGGCCTTCAGTCACGCTCCTCTCTCATCTTCACCCTTCAAACCATATTTTTTCCATGAAGTATTAACTTTTGAATATATTTATAGTTGCTCCTCAGCATCTCTAGGTAATTGGCCCTAGGACCACCCAGACTTGCCCTGATCAGTTAATACCCAAATTCCTCATATAAAATGGTATGGTATTTATGTATGACTCATACAATCTTCCATAAATGTTGAGTCATTCCTAGGTTCCCTAACATACAATACAGTATAAACTGTGTGTAAATAGCATCACATCACACTTGAGAAGAATCTAAACATGTTCAACACAGATGCAGTTTGTATCTTTTTTTCTTTTTTTTATTTGATATGATCTTTATTTACATTTCAAATGATTTCCCCTTTCCTGGATCCCCCCTCCCCAAAAGTCCCATAAACCCTCTTCCCTCCCCCGGTTCGCCAATCTACCCCTTCCCACTTACCTGTTCTGGTATTCTCTTACACTGCTGCACTGAGCCTTTCCAGGACCAGGGGCCTCTCCTTCCTTCTTCTTGGGCATCATTTGATATATGAATTGTGTCTTAGGTATTCCAAGCTTCTAGGCTAATATCCGCTTATCAGTGAGTGTATATCATGAGTGTTCCTTTGAGACTGGGTTACCTCACTTAGTATGATATTCTCCAGTTTCATCCATTTGTGTAAGAATTTCATGAATTCATTGTTTTTAATGGCTGAATAGTACTCCATTGTGTATATATACCACATTTTCTGTATCCATTCCTCAGTTGAGGGACATCTGGGTTCTTTCCAGCTTCTGGCTATTATAAATAAGGCTGCTATGAACATAGTGGAGCATGTATCCTTATTGCATGCTGGGGAATCCTCTGGGTATATGCCCAGGAGTGGTATAGCGGGGTCCTCTGGAAGTGTCATGCCCAGTTTTCTGAGGAACCGCCAGACTGATTTCCAGGGTGGCTGTACCAGCTTGCAACCCCATCAGTAGTGGAGGAGTGTTCGTCTTTCTCTACATCCTCACCAGCACCTGTTTTCTCCTGAGTTTTTGATCTTACCATTCTGACTGGTGTGAGGTGAAATCTCAGGGTTGTTTTGATTTGCATTTCCCTGATGACTAAGGATGTTGAACATGTCTTTAGGTGCTTCTCCACCATTCGATATTCCTCAGGTGAAAATTCTTTGTTTAGCTCTGTACCCCATTTTTAATGGAGTTATTTGGCTCTCTGGATTCTACCTTCTTGAATTCTTTGTATATCTTGGATATTAGCCCTCTGTCAGATGTAGTGTTTGTAAAGATCTTTCCCCAATTTTTTGGTTGCTGTTTTGTCCTTTTGATATAAATGGTGTGTAAATAGCTATCATATCATACTTGATGGAAAGAATCTGAACATGTTCAATACAGATGCAGTTTTTATCTTTTAAAACTACATTTTGACCTGTGTTTGGTTGAATCCATGTTGTAGAGCCTGGGCACAGAGGACCTACCATTGTGCATTTTCGTCCACATCTTACTTGGTTCTCCTGTGTCCTCTTCCATGTAGCCATGAGGCTCCATTGATTTACTTTCTAAATGTCTTAGTCAGGGTTTCTATTCCTGCACAAACATCATGACCAAGAAGCAAGTTGGGGAGGAAAGGGTTTATTCAGCTTATACTTCTACATAGCTGTTCATCACCAAAGAAAATCAGGACTGGAACTCAAGCAGGTCAGGAAGCAGGAGCTGATGCAGAGGCCATGGAGGGATGTTTCTTACTGGCTTGCTTCCCCTGACTTACTCTCTCTGGCTTGCTCAGCTTGCTCTCTTATAGAACCCAAGACTACCAGCCCAGGGAGGGCACCACTCACAAGGGGCCTCCCACCCTTGATCATTAACTGAGAAAATGCCCCACAGCTGGGTCCCATGGAGGCACTTCCTCAAGGGAGGCTCCTTTCTCTGTGATAACTCCAGCCTGTATCAAGGTGACACATGGAAACCAGCCAGGACACTAGTGAACAGCTGAAAAACTACGTCTTTTTTTTGGGGGGGGGGCAGCTTCAGCAAATAAACTGCCTTGCTGAGGTGTTCTCCTATCCTTCACTGAAGTGGACATTTCTGGTTTCTTTGGAGACTCAGTTGCATGCTGGTCATTGGGCTTTGCTGACACTGGTCTTCACTGATGACAGCACTCTGTCATTGGTCCACCTTGCTTCGCCTTGCCTTCTTCACTGATCATCTCTTGTCTTAACTTTGTAGAGAGAAGCACATCAAAGAACTTCTTATTATATTCCCTCAGATTCTTGCTGCTGTGGACTTGGGCCCGTTGGCAGAGTCCTGTGGTTTCTTCCAGATCAAACTGTCATTATTGATTCAAGAATGGTGTTTTCGATGGATCTACTCCCACTGATTCATGTGAACTGAACTGCCAATATCCTGCCAATGAAGACTGGAATCACACAAAAGAACTACTTCTAACCAGGGCCACATTCCCTTTTGTCCTATTAACCTTTCCTCTCCACTACCTCTGGTGGGTGGTGGGCTAGAGGAGAAGTTCAAGCACTTAGGAACCCTCATTAAAGAAGGTTTTGAAAAACATAACCCTTCACCCCACTGTGTGGGAGGAAGCCAAAGGGTTGTACAATCAAACTAAACATGCTTGAAAGCTGAATGAACATGACAAGTCCAAAGCAAGAGGATGTCCCAGCAGGGGCGAGTCAGCACCTTAGGAGTGGAGGGAGAATGTGAGCTCCTGCACTTCCCCATCCTTTCCAAATAAAGGGTAGAGAAGAGAGTAGTTTGAAAATATATATGCAAGAAGTTGAAGCTTCCCATGAGTAACTTTCTAAACATCCCCGCTCAGCATCATAATTAAATTGTAGGCTGACTGTTTACTCTAAGTGCTGCAACCAAGGTTATTCTGTATATTTTACAAAGTGAAGAATAAATTTGCCTTCTAAAATATTTATAAACGATAAAATTATTTCATTTTTATGTTATTTCTTCTTAGGCTAAAGAGAAAGATAATATCTTCCTATAAATATGTAAGTACTATTTATAAACATTTTTCCAAGTTTCAATTAATGTAGTAAGAACAAACAATAGGATTTTTTTCTCTATTAATGAACATTATGAGTTGGGGTTTTTCTCTTTTTCTTGCTATAGCTTTATATCGTAAAGGGAACTAGAGGTAACGAAGGCACATGTGTTGGAGTTTTTGCTGTCTAGTGCATGATTTTAACCACTGTCCTCCCTCAGACATGTGGCTCTACAGGGCGTTTGAGGATAACCTCTACCACAATGGACTGATGCTGTCCAGCTTTACCCAAGGGGATTTCATTATGCCCTTGGGTGATATAAGTCTAAAGACTCCTTGTCATTCCAGACATTTTTTCCTCACTAAATTGATTCAGCCACATATACCTTACTCATATCCATCCATTGAGTGGCTCTAACTGCTCTGGAACTTGTGGTCCATAAGAGGTTAAAATGACAGAACATTCTAGAAAGCCATTTGTTAGTGACTTCAGTGGGTCTATAACATTTCCTGCCCAATGTTCAGGGCCATTTGAGGTATAGTTATATTATGATGGTATTCTATTAAATGTCTTAATTTTAATGAAAGAAACGTGTTAAGCCTTAAAAAATCCATTTAAGGAGCAATAGTTCTACTGATAGAGTACTTGCAATCTGAGTTGAATTCCCAGAACATGTTTTTTTAAAACCCAGGCATGGCTGGGTATGGTGATACCCAATTTTAATCCCTGCAGAGGCAGATGTGTCTCTGTTAGTTCAAGGCCAGCCTCTACATAGTGATTTCTAGGCCAGTCAGATCTACAGAGTGAGACCCTGTCACAAAAACCACACAGTTTTCTGATCCCATTCCCGGGGACTACACAGGTCTTCACCCACAGCCTTCCTCCCTCACCCCATCCCTTTGTCTCAGGCTCTAGCAACCAGAGGCTCTACACTTTCTCCCTGGAAACCCTGCTCACACCAGCCTGGGAATCAGGTAGGCAATCTTCATTATCCTTCTTATCCTCCATTGTCAATTCCAGCCTCATCCCCAGACCTGGAACAGACCACCTACAGCACCTACAGGGCCTTCTCTCTCTCTCTCTCTCTCTCTCTCTCTCTCTCTCTCTCT
>BDUI01000029.1:239580-254752 GCA_002335545.1 Apodemus speciosus
CTGTCCTGGAACTCACTCTGTAGACCAGGCTGGCCTCAAACTCAGAAATCCTCCTGCCTCTGCCTCCCAAGTGCTGAGATTAACGGCGTGCACTACCACTGCCCAGCCTTTGTTTTCTTTTTAATGTAGGCACTTAAAGCTATGAACCAGTCTGTCTCTTAGAATCATCTCATTGTGTCCCATAAGTTTTGGTATGTTCTTGCAGGTGTTATACAAGGAATCAGACTCTGAAGGGATAAGAATGAAAACACAGTGCAAATTGACTTTGTAAGCCTGTATCGGACTTCGGGGAGTTCAGTTCATCATCAACATTTTTTAAACACAGTACAATTTTAGAAAAGACTCCCAGGCAACAATCAGCCCAATCAGTCTAATTCCAGGTAGACAATAAAACTTACAATGTGACTACATAGAAACTCTTTCACAAAGTATTTGTGACCATGAGGGTGGATTCTATAGCTAAAATGTCTAGAATCTAATGTGCTCTCTGACCCATACCATATAGGTCAGCAGGCCATAAAATACATGTGACATCTCCCCTAAAGATGGGTAATGGTCTAGTGAGGGAAGAGTCTTGATAGTCATTCTGGATACGTTGTGTGAGGTTTGTCTCCACAGATAGCAAAAAGGTTATCAGGTCATTAACAAAATCCACTCTCAGCTTTCTGGATAGAATGTAGGTCCTTGATTTTATCTCCTCTATTGAGGAGACATTCCTTCATCATTAACATTCCTGGTTCTCTTAGCACTTCTCTGTAATTACAAAGACCTCTGTGTCCCCAACAGTTGTGCACTCATTTTCATTCAATTCTAGAAAACCTTTATTTTCTTTCTTAATTTCTGTCTTGACCATTTTTCATTCAGTAGTGAATTGTCCAGTATCTGTGAGTTTGTAGCTTTGTGGTTTTTTTCTTGTTATTTTTGATGTCTAGCCTTAATCTGTGATAGTCAGATAAGATGCAGGGTATTATTTTGGTTTTCTTGTATCTATTGATACTTGTGTCCGAATATGTGTTCAATATTGGAGGAAATTCCATGAGGTACTGAGAAGAAATATTCTTTTGTGTTTGTATAAAATGTTCTGTAGTTATCTGTTAGGTCCATTTGGTTTATGAGGTCAGTTTATAAGGTTGCTATGTAGTTTTTGTCTGGATGACCTGTCTGTTGATGTGAGTCAGATATTTCCCACTATGAGTGTATAAGAGTTAATATGAGATTTAAGCTGTAATAGTGCTTCTTTTATGAACTTGGGGGCCCTTGTATTTGGTGGACAGATGTTAAGAATTGCAATATCCTTTTGGTGAATTTTTCCTTTGATGAGTATGTAGTGTCCTTCCCTATCTCTTTGATTAGTTTTGGTTTAAAGTCTATCTTGTCTGATATTAAAATTCTATACCAGCTTTCTTCTAAGGTCCATTTGCTTGGAATGTCTTTTTTTCATCCTTTTACCCTAAGATGATATCCATCCTTGATGTTAATGTGTGTTTCTTAGATGCAGAAGGATAGATCCTATTTTTAAATCCAAATCTGTTAGTCCTTGTGTTTTTATTGGGAAATTGAGACCATTGATATTGAGATATATCAATGAGCAGCATTCGTTGATTCCTTTTGTTTTGTTGTTATGGTAGTAGGATATTTTGTTGTTATGGTAGTAGGATAGTGATGTGTGTTTGTGTGAATGTGTGTGTGTGTGTGTGTGTGTGTGTGTGTGTGTTTCCTCTTTTCTGATTTTCTGGTCTGGGATTGTTTATTTCTTATATTTTCTTGAGTGTGGCTAACATCTTTAGGTTAAAGTTTTTTCTTCTAGCACCTTCTGTTGGGCTGCATTTGTAGAAAGATGTTGATTAAACTTGGTTTCATCATATAATTTCTTGTTTTCTCCATTTATGGTGAGTGAAAATTTTGCTGGATATAGTAGTCTAAGTTGTCATATGTGGGTCTGTTAGAGTCTATAGAATATCTGTCCATACCCTTCTAGATTTTAGAGTCTCCATTGAGAAGTTATTTTCTATTGTAATAGGTCTGCCCTGATATGATACTTGGTCTTTTTCCTTTGCAGCTCTTAATATTATTTCTTTGTTCAGTACATTTAGTGTTTTGATTATTATGTACCAAGGAAATTTCTTTTCTGGTTCAATCTATTTGGTACTCTGTATGTTTCTTGTACCTCTATAGGCATCTCCTTCTTTAGGTTAGGAAAAATTTCTTCTGTGATTTTGTTGAAAGTATTTTCTGTATTTTGGCCTAGATTTCTTCTCCTTCCTCTGTTCCTATTATTCTTAGATTTGGTCTTTTCAAGTGTCCCAGATTTCCTGGATGTTTTGAAGAGGTCAGCTCAGGAACTTTGGAAAATTCCACCAGACCCCCTCCTCACCTGGAAAAGAAATGTCACAGAGCACATAGGCACCCCTCCCCTCCAGAAGGGAGAGGCTAATTACATTCCTCAGACCACAGTGGGGCACCAACCTACAGATGAGGGAAGCCCAGAGCATGTACACACATTCCTCAGAGCAGACAGACCAACCATTTGCCACCCGCAGATAAGGGAACCCCTTGCTACCTCATTCCCTAAGGACCCATCAGTTTAAAAGTCACACTGTTCTGCCAATCACATTGCACCAAGTGGCTGTCGCTCTATTCTACCCCTGAAAATTGTATAAAAACTTGCCAAACAGCCGGGCATGGTGGCGCACGCCTGTAATCCCAGCACTTGGGAGGCAGAGGCAGTCGGATGTCTGAGTTCGAGGCCAGCCTGGTCCACAGAGTGAGTTCCAGGACAGCCAGGGCTACACAGAGAAACCCTGACTCAAAACAAACAAACAAACAAACAAACAACAACAACAACAACAACAAACTCGCCAAACAGGCTGCTGGGGTCGTTGCCTCTCCTTTGGGTCTGGGATGTCCCCAGTGTGATGGAACAATAAATTCCTCTTGCTTTTACATGGGTCCCCAGCTCCGCATTGTTCACTGGGGGAGGGGGCTGTCCCCGGTAAGTTAAGGCTTGTCAGAGTCATATAGTTTGTACCATGATATTTTTAGATTTAATATTTTCTTTGATGTGGGGTATCCACTTCTTTTATCTTGTCTTCAATGCCTGAGATTTTCTCTTCCATCTCTTATATTCTGTTGGCAAGGCTTGCCAAATTTTTCATTTCCAGATTTTTCCACAATTTGGGTTTTCATTATTGACTCTGTTTCTGCTTTCAGGTCTTGGACCTTTTTATTCATTTCCTTCCACTTCTTGTTTGTGTTTTCACCAATTTCTTTAAGGGATATATTCATTTCTTCTATAAGTTCCCAGGGAACTCTGTCATATCCATAAAGACTCTTTTAGAGGATTTTTTGCTTCAGCTATATATAGTTCTCAAGGCCTACTTTGGTAGGGTTACTGAGCTCCAGTGTCCTGGCTGTTATTGATTGTATTTTTTCCCCTCTGACATCTAGGGATTTAGAACAATTCTAATTCTGGATGTTGATTGTCTTTGCTGGGTGGGCGTTTTGTTCCTTGGTTTCTGGTGCCCTCTCTGGTTCATAAGAGGGTATGGTGGCTCTTTGTTTCCTGGCAGGGAATTCTTCTGGGCAGGTGGTAGGTTTGGCCACTGGGGGTTCTGGGTAAAATGTGTTTCTAGATATTTAGAGCTGACACTGGGCAATGAGGATGGGCTAGGAGGAGGACCTCGGGGGAGTTCAGATACCAGGATCTGATTAGTCCCCTGGGAATGGGGGGCAGAGTGTGCGGAGAGGCCTCAGCAGGTGATCTACAGAGCTGGGGATAGACTGGGGATCCAGAGGGGGATGTTGGATATGGGGGAGGAGGGAGAGTGAAGATCTGAAGCTTGCCTACTGCCTACTGCCTAGTTGGCTAGTTGGCTAGTTGGCTTTTTTTTTTTTTTTTGGCTTTTGGCTTTTGGCTTTTGGCTTTTGGCTTTTGGCTTTTCTGGCAGGCTTGGCTGGCAGGTTCCTGGGGGAATCCTGCTGGAGTTGGGGGCTGGGGTAACTGGCTGGCTGGGTAGGAAGATTGCAGGAGAAAATCAGCATAATCAGTTGGAGATAGGGACAAAGAAGGGGAGGGCCTGCGGCAGGTGTTCTGCTACAGCACTCCTGGTGAGATGATGGATTTGGAGGAAAGAAGAGGTGAAAATCTGCAGTCAGACTCCCTGCTTCCCTGGCCAGCATGGCTGGCATTTCCCCAGGGGATCTAATTTCTATATTCTTGACTCTCCCGATTCATTTTTGTTTCTAATAAAAATGCACAGAAAACAATACAAAATATGTTTAAAAAAGAAAACTAACAGAAGAAAGCTTGGATTTTTTTTTTAATTTCTCTTTTTGGACAAGGAATTTCCCTTTCAAACTCCTATGGTTTTTTGTTTTCCAAATGTTTCTTCCAAGGAGAAGCTTTCCTATTTTGTCTGTTTTTAGAAAGTGAAAGCTATAGAGAAAGTTTAAAAACCTGGAATTTCAAAGGGAATGTCTCTTTAGCCCAGGATAGCAGCTACATGGAGCAAGTTATAAAAGTGGCACCCTGGACTGGGTTGGCCTCTCATCCTCTTTGTAATTCTACTACATCAAACAGCATTTTCAAGACTATGTTTAGTCCTCTCCCTGAGAAATAGACAACCAAACTCATTGACATTCCCCAACCCCCAACAAAAGCCTTACTTTCTTTGCCTAAACTAGAACTCATTAGGACGGGCAGTGCATTTTAAAAGTCGAATACTGGAACCATAGGACTTTGAAGAGTCTTTTCATTGTACCACCTTGGTGTTTCGTTGTTGCCTGTTTGATTTTTCGAGACAGGGTTTCTCTGTGTAGTTCTAGCTGTCCTAAAATTCTCCCTGTAGACCCAGTTGGCCTCAAACTCACAGAGATCCACCTGCCTCTGCCTCCCAAGTGCTGGGATTAAAGTTGTGAACCACCACTGTCAGGCTATACAACCTTGTTGGTAAGGAGAGGGTACAGAGAGACTGAGATGGCATAGTGTTCTGTGGACTCGGGCCTTCTCCCGACGTAGGTGACATTCTCTCTCTTGCATGTTCAGCCAGAAAAACAAACAAACAAACAAACAAACAAAAAAAAAACCTCACATGTACAGCACAGAAAGCACTGTGAATAATCTGTGTGGATGTGCAGTGTTTTCAGCCACCTGCCCAAAGACTACCTCCAATGCAGGCACTCCACAAAGTGGTGTGTTTGTGCCGTTCTCTCTCTCTCTCTCTCTCTCTCTCTCTCTCTCTCTCTCTCTCTCTCTCTCTCTCTCTCTCTCTCTCTGTTCCTCCATCCCCACCTCTTTCTGTCAGAATCCTGTCCATTTCTCTAAGCCCAAATCAACTGCTAGTCCTCCACCGAGGCTCTCTCCTATCCCATGGCCACGCGTATTTGCTCGCTTTCCCTTATGTCCATGCTGTTTCGGCCACCCAGCTAGTCTAGCATGCAGCTCAAATCTGTTCTCCGAGGGCACGTTTTGTAGGATGACAGCTCGTTGGTGATATGGACGCAGGGCATCAGAGCAAGAATGTTTCTAGATGCCTATAGGAAAAAGGCGCTACTAGTTACTCCTGGAAGGAGACAGTTGTCACCTGTCCAGCTTGTGTCACAGGCTTAACCTGGACGACTGGTTCGAGTCAGCGGAGCCTAATATGTGTGTGCTAAGACCTGCAGTAAAAACTGAGGCATGGTACCAAAGTGGGGGAAAAATGTGAGGCACCCAAGAGGAAAACGTCACTCACTGGAACTCTGTTCGTTATACTTTTTCAGGGGAGGGGAGAGCATGACGTTCCCCACTACCACAAATTAGGCAGTTGAATTTTCTGAATCTGGGGAAATTGCAGCACATCCCTAGTATAATGGACAAATCCTGCCCCAGGAAAACCACTTTCTTGATCACGGTACCATCCCAGGCAGGTCTGTATTTTAAAAATCATATTGAGTAAAACAAAGCTTAAAAATAGGCCTTGGAAGCCGGGCGGTGGTGGCGCACGCCTTTAATCCCAGCACTTGGGAGGCAGAGGCAGGTGGATCTCTGAGTTCGAGGCCAGCCTGTTCTCCAAAGTGAGTTCCAGGACAGCCAGAGCTACACAGAGAAACCATGTCTCGAAAAACCAAAAAAAAAAAAAAAAAAAAATAGACTTTGGTTTTCCCTCTTTATTTTTCTCTTCCCAGATAATTAAGTGCTAAAACCCTTATATGTGACAAGCAAGGTAGCCTTCTGCCTGGTGGAGGCAGATAGTGCCTGACTCTGTCCACTGCAAGTAGAGCAGCAGGGGAAACACCAAGTGCCCAAATACTGGTCTCCAGATACCATTTTTCACTTCAATGAAAAAAAATGGCCGATTCCAGGGGTAGAGAAGGTGCAGCCTGAGGTGCAGAGAAGAGCAAAACCACACAGGATCACCATGCATGCACTAGTTAAATTGAAGATAATTTGAACATTAAAACCCAATGATGATAGTAATAAATACGATAGGATATGTATAGACTGCTTTTCTCATTACTGTGACAAAATACCAGATAGAAATAATTTAAGGGAGTCAAGATTTCTTTTGCTCACAGTTTTCAGATGTTTGATCTCTTGGCCTCATGTGTTTAGATATAGCACAATGGTGTGGGATGTGTTAGCACTGGTGTTCTGCACTTCTTGGCAGATCAGGAACTGCCAAGTCAGAAACTGGTGGTCAGGTATAGCCCCAGAGGCAGGCTTCTTCAATTTAGGCCCCACCTACTAAAGTTTCCATAGCTTCCCCCCTAAAGTTTCCATAGCCTCCCCAAATCAGGCCACAGGCTGGGGACCAAGCATTCGGATTATAATCCTGTAGTGCACATTTTATATTTAAACCATAACGTCCTAAGTCTAAAGTGCTAAGGTAATGATGAGTAAACTGAAAGTTGGAGGATGAATAAGACGCTTGTGTAAGTTGCAGTGTTACAGCTTGCTTCCTACAAAACAAGTGGGCTGGCTAGTTTTCTACCAACCTGACACAAGTTGTTTGAAAAGAGGGAACTTCAATTGAGAAAATCTCTCCATAAGCTCTATCTGTAAGACATTCCCTTAATTAGTGATTGAACTGGAGGGCCCAGTCCATTGTGGGCGGTGCCATCCCTGAGCAGGTGGTCCTGGGTTCTATAAGGAAGCATGCTGAACAAGGCCCGGGAAGCAAGCCAGTGAGCAGCACCCCTCCACGGCCTCTGCATCAGCTCCTGCCTCCAGGTTCCTACCCTGCTTGAGTTCCTGCCCTCACTGCTTTTGAAGATGGAGTGTTCTGTGGAACTGTGTGTGAAATAAACCTTTTTCCTCCCCAGCTTGTTTTTGGTCATGGTGTTTCATCACAGCAAATATTGATTACGGAGAAGTTGCATGATGGGTATTTTTAAATCTAGTGATGAGACAAACTGAAATTGAGCCTCAGAAACATAAGAAGAGTGCAGCATCATCTCTGCAGAATCCTGTCGAAATCAATATCTCAAATCTTAAGCCTAATTCTGCAAAAATGTCACACAGATCCCAAGCTGAGGCATTCTACAAAAATAATTATTCAGTCATCTTTCAAAAGTTCCAAGGTGGTGATAGGCTAAGAAAGACCAAGGTCATGTTCTGTCCTAAGGGTTACAAAAGGACATGGCCACTAAGCACAGAGTGAGCTGCAGGAGTGGGTTCTTTTGTTTAGAAGACATCAGCAGGGCATCTGATAAAGTTCCATTGATTCCCCAAGAATAGATAGTAATAGCTTGTCAATGTTACTTTTTAGCTTTGCTAGTTATAGTTACGTTGTGCTGTGTAGAGGAGTGTTTTTATTTATAGAAAATACATAGTTAATTATTTAGGGATGATGAGACATCATGTTGGCTACTTATTCTTCATTGATTCAGGAAAAAAAATTTTAATTTTGTTCCTTGTCTATCAGCTTGAGCTTGTTAGAAAAGAGTTTCAGTTGTTATTGTTGTTGTTGTTTTTCCAAGGACCACCTTGAGCTTTGATTCCCTATGTCTACAATTTAGAAGCACACAAACTACTACCAGTTATGTTGTGTTGGGGGTTAAACCCAGGGCTTTGCATAGCAGGCAAAGCACTCAGCAACTGAGCTACAAACCCAGGTAGAAAAATTGTCTTAAAGGAACAAGATTTAGGATGAAAATAGTTTTGCATATGCTAGTTAGGATCAAAAACAAACTAAAACATAAGAAAAATATTCACACCTGACTGATAACATTTGTGATTTAATTTTAATTTCATGAGGGTGATGAGAAATGTCTCCAATGGTTTGAGACATGTAAACACTTGGTCTGCAGTTGGCGTTATTATCAGGGAGGGATTAGGAGGTGTGGCTTACTATCAGGGAGGGTATAGGAGGTGTGGCTTACTATCCGGGAGGTATTAGGAGGTGTGGCTTATTATCAGGGAGGGATTAGGAGATGTGGCTTACTATCAGGGAGGTATTAGGAGGTGTGGTTTACTATCGGGGAGGTATTAGGAGGTGTGGCTTACTATCGGGGAGGTATTAGGAGGTGTGGTTTACTATCAGGGAGGGATTAGGAGGTGTGGCTTTGCTGGAGGAAGCCCGTTGCTGGACTGGGGCTAAGATAGGAAGCTTGGCCTTCTCTCAGTTAGGGTCTGCTTCCAGCTTGCAGTTCAAGATGTTAACCCTCGGCTTCCTTCTCCAGCTGCCATGCCGGCCACCATACCTGCCGCCTGTTGCTTCTGTGACCCTCTGGAATCAAAATCCCAAATAAGCCCTTTCTTGTATAAATTGTCTTGTTCGTGGTGGTTTTTGTCACAGCATCAGAGAAATAATTAATACAAAGGGCTTTGCTTTATGTAACCATTCACACTGAATAAAGCTGTGCTTAAAAACAAACCACCAGCAACCTTGTTCGTAACTCCTTCTTCCAGCTTCACAAGAGACCTTTTTCCCCCCCTGATATTAGATATGGGTGAATTTCTCCCTCCTTCCCTTTTCCCTGTCCCCATCCTTGTCCTTCCCTCCCTCCATCCGTCCCTCCTTCCTCCCTCCTTTTCTTCCTCTCCCTCCCTTCCTTCCTCCCTCCCTCCTTCCTTCTTTACTTCCTTGCTTCTTTCCTTTTTATTTGTGGTGTTGGGAACCTGTCCCAGAGTGGTGTCTATCCCGGGCATGCCCTCTATGTGAGTTTCAGCCTCAGCCCCAATGGAGGCTCGATGCATCGTCTGTCTGAAACTCCTGACGGTGTGTCGCATGGCATCGCAGTGTCCTCTCTGAAGATGTCCACTAACAAAACCCAAGTTAGGGGGAAAAACGGTGCTTCAGGGATTCTGTGGCCACACTAGAAAAGCAGAAAAGATGTCCAACTTTATCTGTCTATTCAAACAGGTCTGATGTCAGAACTTAGACACTGCTTGAATGAAGACTAAAACATAGGGTGCATACAGAAATGTATCAAGGCATTTCTCTGTAGGTTTTCCTGTATCATTCTAAGTTATTTTAAGAATTTCTCACTGGGCTGGAGAGACGGTTCAGCAGTTTAGGGCACTGGCTGCTCTTGCTGAGGACCTGGGTTTGAGTCTCAGCACCCACAAGGTGGTTCACAGCTGTTCGTTACTCCAGTTCCACCAGATCCAATGACCTCTTTTAACCTTCCGGGGAACCACGCATGCAGGTAGTGTGTGTGTGTGTGTGTGTGGTGCACATATACATATGTATATATATATATATGTGTGCAAAGCAATCATAAAATAAAATGAATAAGCCTAATAAAAAAGACTAGCAAAAATAATAATAATTTCTTACTGAATTTCATTTCAAAGCTGGGAAACTACCCAGAGAGGGAAGTAGGTGATTTCAGTGCCATTCATGGAAAAACAATGGAGCTATTCTCTCATAGCTGCTTGTGGTAGAACCTATCATTTACATAACCTGGCTCAGAATCCCATTAAAGGAATTTAAGGAGGCTAAAGAGATTAAGCAAGCCTTTAACAAGCAAGAATGGAAAGGAAAGTTACTTGTAATGACTTCAACAGACTCCACTTTCCAGTGTCTGTTAGTACGTAGGACCATGGTATAATACTTTAAAAGCCAGAGCCTGAACATTTCGAAGCCAATCATTCTATGTCCAAGTGGCTAAGATGATAAGTGACCTTGGAACAAACCTTCACTCACAGTCCATCAAAATTATCACCATGATGTCATATGTTATAGCAAGGTCAGGGGACACCTTTCCTCTCCATAACTGTTGCCACGCTCAGAGTCTACACTTTAGGCATTAGGGGTGATGGGACAGTGTGAGGTACTGAGAGCAATGGCATTTGGGACTAAAGAACCTGAAGGGTTGACTCAGTTTTCTCCTAAAGAGGACGCTCTAGTCTGTGCTTTTTAAAATATATATTCTTATTTCGTTTCTATGTTTTTATTTTTAATGTTGTGTATCTTGGGAATTGAACTTATGACTTTGTGCATGCCATGCATGTTTTCTCCTACTGAGGTGCACTCAGTCCTCCTTTTACTTGTTAGTTTGAGACAAAGTCTTTCTAAATTGCTCAGTCTGGCTTTGAACTCTATAGCCCAGTAAGACTTTGAATCTGTGACTCTCCTGCCTCAGCTTCACGATTAACCAGGATTGCAGGCTACACCATTTGACCTGATTTGGACTGAGCTTTTAAACCATGGAGGACACCGGGAATTCATGGACTTAGCACCAGGGAGAAGAATTTTAGGGAGAATAATATTATTAAATGAAATGATCTTACAGAAAAGCATAATTTTATGTTGCTACCAAACTATAGAGATGAACTTATCAGCTACATTAAAATAAATACAATTGAGCGTGAGTTTTCCATCACTGTGACAAGATACCAGAGTGAACAATGGAAAGGGATGGAAAGGTCATTCGGGCTTTTGATTGTAGAGGCTTTGGTCTGTGGTCACTTGGTACCATTATTTCTGCCTGTGCCTAGTCAGAACAGCAGCCTGGAGGAGGTATGGGGGCAGAGCTGGTCACCTCACACTGACCATAAAGCAAAGAGTAAAGAGGGGAAAGGCAGAGAGCCCTTCTCAAGGGCTCCTACCCAGTGACCTAGCTTCCTTACTCTGGGCCCCACCTCCTGAAGGTTGCATGACTTCCTTCCTGATCATGCTACACATGGGGAATGAGTCCTTTAAGACATCAGGAGACACTTAAGATCTAAACCACAGCAACCTCTTTACATAAATGTTAGCTATTACTATAAATGTATATGTGTATATCTACACATATGTGTATGTGGAAAATCTTTCATGTATACTGCAAATCATCATCATCTGTTACTTCAGATAGACCGATAGAATCATGAGAAATGCACAGAGAGACTATTTTTTAAATCTAAATATACCTTAGTAAAATTAATGTAGATTTATTAAATAGTACCGAATGAACCGAATGGTATTGTTGTTTCCATAAGTAAGATAAGTGTATTATTTTAACATTTGGATATTTCAATTATGGGCAGGGAGCATAGACTATTTGAGCTGAAATAATCATCTAATTTGCATCGTAAGCCCACTATAAATGTAAAGAGCATTCATTTTAAACTCTCGGTTAATGAAGACAGACCACCTTGTGATTAATAGCCTCTGAGAGCTTAAAATGAACATTTTTTAGAGGTACTCGGTGAGACAATTCAAGCTCTGCTGCTTAATATATTTCCTTGTCTATAATCTGTTTCTTTAACCAGATCATAACTACTAATTAATCATCATAAATTCATTATTCTTTAAGTATTCCCGACACCATCTCAAGGTAACATGTACCGTGATAGAAATGGTCTGTCACCTGAAACATTTGCATAAACATTGAATGTGCTACTGAAAAAAGGAAAGCACTGAAACCATGACTTGTTTTCAAATAAGAAACTCAACTTTGGATTTTTAAATAAAACCCAAAGCATAAATATTACTGGGAATTTGGGGATGCTCATTTCCCAAGTTATTGGTGACTCTACCATGTTTTTTCAGTCTATGTCCAAGGATTTGAGTTTTGTTATAAAATAATTTAAGAATAGACACAGAGGGAGGTTATAGGACAATTTTATTAACATAAAAAAAAAAAAAAAAAAACAAACCCAGGGCAGTCAAACTGCAAATCTTGGCCACCGCCTGGAGGAGGAGGAGAAAGAAAGCAAACCATAGTATTTGTCTATAACAGATGTGGAAAGGGTTGGGAGAATAGCTTCCGAGAAAAACAAAGTCCAGAGTGTTCACAAAGGCATGTCCAAGCCCTGACAAGTTTCCGAAAAAAGGGGGAAAAAAAGAGAGAAAAAGAAGAAAAAGGAAAAGTTAGCTTTTCTGTAGAATTCAGTAAAGCAGGCAGGCTTAACTCAAGCACACAGCTTGGCTCTGTAAGTGCCTGCCAAGGGGCAGGGATTCTGGGATGGAAATGTAAATGATATCCTTAAATGAGTAATTACTTTCTCCTTCTCCCTGGGATGGGTGTCATAGCCAGAACCAACTGTATTAGCCCTTGCCTTTGGAGGAGCTTGGAATGTTAGATTCCCGAGGCCAGAGAACTGGCTTTCCCTTGACGGGTAACCACGGAGCCACGATCAAGGCTACAGTGATGACCCCACTCTTCACTTAGGAGATGGGTTGAAATTGGGGAGTGGCTATAACCCATTTTAAGCCTCAGAGCTAGGGTCCCATTCTAAAGCTGCTCACCAGAGGGATTGTCTGGGAACTCTGGGAACTGCGGTTTCAGTCCCCTGTGTATCTGTTGTCTGCAGGAAAGAGCAACTTCAAGGACAGCAAGCTCTGGGCGCTCCCTCCAGCCAGAGTAGCGCCATGCTCCTGGGGTGCCGCTTTTGGAGTTCCTACACTGACTCCACCTCTTACTCTCATCACAAAGAGCAAACTGCATATTGCCTTTGGGAAATGTGGGCCTACAGAAAAAAGCCAAAGTACTGTAGTACTTTTCTATGAATTTTCACTTTTGACATTACTAACAATTGTGAAAATAACAGCTATATTTATATAAATATATATGTTACGTGCTGCAAGCACTGGGTATGTAAAGGATAGCAAGTCCTCCTCGAGGAAGTAACAAATTAGAAAAACATGTTTCCTAGCCCTGTTCCATTTGGGATACTGGCTCCGCCGCGGTAGGGATCAAGAGTCTGTTTCTGAACTCTATGTCCTTTCCCATGAAAACTTAATGGGGAACACTGGGATTTATAATCATTAAAGGTTATGAAATTAAAAATTGTGCTTCGTTTCTAAAACCTCAAGTCTACAGCTCCCAGGGCCCTCCACTAGAAACCGTTACCTCATCGTTTTTACTTCTGGGAGAAGCACTTGGCACACAGTGAGCAGAAACGAAGACGTGAGACAGCAGATCGCCCAAGTGCTCGAAGCCTGAGAGGTCCGGAGGCATCTTTTATGTAATAAGTAATGGGATGGCTGGAAAACTGCCGTGAAGATCGAAGCCCGGGGCCAAGAAAATGAAGATATGTCAAGGCCTTTGAGAAGTAGAGCAACAGGAGGTAAAACTGGGAAATATTCAAGTTTTTTTTTTTTAATATAAAGCCACTTCGTGGAGAATTTAATCAAGTTTTATTTAAATAGATTAGACCACATGAACATTGGCATTCTATTTCCTGCGCGGTGTGGAGTGGGGGAGAGGTCCTAAGCAGGGTGCCAAAGTCCGCTCTAAAAAGCCTCCCTAGCCTGGGTGGCCCCGGAGAGGAGTGTGGGATACAAACACCAGTCCTTTCTTCCCTGCCAGGTTGAGCTTTTCTACAAGAAGTTTCTAGAAGATCCTCACTGCGGATTGTCAGTGAAGTCTGAATATTCACTGGATAGTCTGTGATTATTAAAAAATGTGTAATAAGAACAGAGAGGGGTCATTTTAATGTGTGAGAGAGGGAATATTTGGAGATTTAATTCCTTCTTGAATTGCCTGTAGCTGAGAAATGGAAGTGTATTTGAAGTACTCCCCCACTCCAATTTTTATTCAAGTAAATGTTAAGGGGAGTTATAAAATAGTAACTCACAACCGAGACACACACATACACACAGAGAGAGAGAGAGAGAGAGAGAGAGAGAGAGAGAGAGAGAGAGAGAGAGAGAGAAACAATAAAAACAAAAACGTTGCAGACTTAAGCAATATGCATATATGTTTGCCATAGCAGACTGTGCCAGCCCACATAAATCTGTTTAGAGACCACGCTTACAGGATAACCTGTTTCTATTAAAATAAACTCATTTATAAAAATTGTAAATATGACTGATTTTAACAGCTGCGCAGCCCCAGAACTAAGTTTTAACCGCGGACTGGCACAGTGAAAAGCCGAGAGTTTTTATGCACAAGCTTGGCGGCTTGTCATCCACAGACGGGCATGGCAAAACTTCAGTCCTGCTGGAGATGAGAAGTCGTTCAGTAGGGTTCTAAAAAGCACAGCGCTTTTGCTCTTCAGAGCCCACCCCACCTTTGAAACACTGAGGAGAGTGTCAGGAGGAAATGAAGCCCTTGGAATAAAAAGCAGTAAATGCCAGCCTGGTCTGAGGACAGACTTCCAGCAGCTCTGTTTGTAGACACGTCTCTCTGTTGTTCTTTTTCTTCTTTCTACCCTTTTGGGGGAGGGGAGGAGCAGTTTTTAAAACATGATACCATAAATCAGACCAAAAAGACATCAAACTAAGTCTCTTTCAACATTTGACTCTAGKTAGCGGAACTTGAGARTTTTGTTCTAATAGRAAGGTCCCACAATTCTCCRATGGCTAGTCCAGAAKGTGAACAAGGACAACAGAAGATGATCCTTCTAAATGTTGGTCCCCCAAAACAAGCTTTCAAAGTCAGCTTCAGGACAAGTCCTTTCCTGTTCCTCTTAACGGCACGTTCCATGTAAATAATAAAYGTGTGGTAATGGCTGCAGAAACAAGCGCTGTGCTCCTGGTTGTAAAAATGCCCTTGCCCCTCCTCCTCCTCCCCTTCCTTTYTCTAACCCAGAAGCCAAGCTGGGAACCCAGGACAAGAAAACCTGACTTCTGCATATGGAGTTGAGGAGTGACACATTGTTAGGCTTTGTAACTGAGTCGTGGTGCCGTCTGGCTTGGTTCACCTAATAGGGTGTAAATTTATTTCTACCAAAAAAAAAAAAATGTAGTGCATATGTCAACACTAAACAAGCCTGAAAACAAAACAGCAGTGTGTGTGTGTGTGTGTGTGTGTGTGT
>BDUI01000029.1:274628-304228 GCA_002335545.1 Apodemus speciosus
CATTGGGGGGGGGCGGGGAAACCAGGAAAAGGGAAATGAAATGTAAATAAAGAATATATCCAATAAAAAAAAGAGATATTAAGGGATAGTGATTGTTGCTTCCTGTTATTTTTGATGTTAATTTTTATGTTTGTGTGGGTATCTTCTTTTGGGTTTGTTGAAAGATTACTATCTTGATTTTTCTAGGGTGTAGTTTCCCTCCTTGTGTTGGCATTTTCCATCTATTATCCTTTGTAGGGCTAGATTTGTGGGAAGATACTGTATAAATTTGTTTTTATCATGGAATATCTTGGTTTCTCCATCTATGGTGATTGAGAGTTTTGCTGGGCATAGTAGCCTGGTTTGGCATTTGTGTTCTCTTAGGGGCTGTATGAGGTCTGCCCAGGATCTTCTAGCTTTCATCATCTCTGGTGAGAAATCTGGTGTAATTCTGGTAGGTCTGCCTTTATAGGTTACTTGCCTTTTTCCCCTTACTGCTTTTAATATTCTTTCTTTGGTTAGTGAATTTGGTTTGATTATTATGTGCCAGGATGACTTTCTGGTCTGGTCCAATCTATTTGGAGTTCTGCAGGCTTCTTATATGTTCATGGGCATCTCTTTCTTTAAGTTAGGGAAGTTTTCTTCTCTTATTTTGTTGAAAATATTTACCAGCCTTTTAAGTTGGGAATCTTCAATCTCTTCTGTACCTATTATCCTTAGGTTTGGCCTTCTCATTGTGTTTGGATTTCCTGGATGTTTTGGGTTACAAGCTTTTTGCATTTTACATTTTCTTTGACTGTTGAGTCAGTGGTTTCTATGGTATCTTCTGCACCTGAGATTCTCTCTTATCTCTTGTATTCTGTTGTTGATGCTTGCATCTATGACTCCTGATTTCTTTCCATGGTTTTCTATCTCCAGAGATGTCTCACTTTGTGATTTCTTTATTTCTACTTCCACTTTTTGATCTTAGATGGTTTTGTTTAGTTCCTTCACTTGATTGTGTTTTTCTGTAATTCTTTAAGGGATTTTTGTGTTTCCTCTTTAAGGGCTTCTGCCTGCTGACCCATGTTCTGTATTTCTTTAAGGGAGTTATTTAAGTCCTTCTTGAAGCCCTCTATATCAGTATCATGAGATACGATTTTAAATCCAACTCTTGCTTTTCTGGTGTGTTGGGGTATCCGGGACTTGCTGTGGTGGGAGAACTGGATTCTGGTGTTGCCAGGTGGCCTTGGTTTCTGTTGGTAGGGTTCTTGTGCTTGCCTTTTGCCATCTGGTTATCTCTGGTGTTAGTTGGTCTTGCTGTCTCTGGCTGGAGCCTGTCCCTCTTGTGGGCCTGTAAGCCTGTGTCCATACTCCTGGGAGACCAACTCTGTTCTGGCAGGTTCTGTGCACAGAAGGCTCTGGTGCAAATGGCGGCAGGAAGACTTCCATCCCAGCTGCTCCACTGATCTTATGCCCGTGCTCTCCTAGCTGTTCCCCTCCAGAGAGAAGGTGGAGATCTCACCTCTGCACTCAGAAGTGAAAGCGCTGCTGGGAGATCATTCTCTCCTGGTGGGCTGTGCACAGAAGACTGTGGAGCCGCCTGGCTCCCTGGTGCAAATGCACTTTTGGATCTTGTAACACTGAGAATGAGCATGGAAAGACCATCAGAGAAGTGTCTTCTGGGAAACTCGACTAAGCATCTAATTGTCTAAGACCACCAGATCTAGTGACTGGGTACTTGCTACAACATTTCATGAGAATTTCAATGTAGGTTCTAGGACTTGGGAGTTAGCTCAGAAGGAAAGTGTGAGTTTACTGTTTAGGTCAGGGTTCAGTCCTCAGCAGCGAAAATAGATAAGAAAGGCCAGGAGTGGTGGCCTCATCTTTATTCCTATCTCAAAACAACAACAAAACAAACAAACACCAAAAACCCAGAGAAACAGCAGCAGCAACAAACCCCCAAACTAAATAGCCCAGAAAAATAAAGACATAGCAGTGGATTCTGGGCTACAGCACAGTAGGGTGAGATTAGAATGCTGGAGTTAATGATCAGGTAGCTTCACAGGATTAATGAAAACAGACACCTGTGCAAAGGAATTGCTATCCAGCACAGAGTAACACAGAACAACCTAAGATTTTCTTTCCATGAATGTGAAAATAGCAGGAAAGCAAGATAAGGTGAATTAGAAAGGTGGCCGTGGTAGGCACAGGAGACTGGAAGGAAAGAGACAAGTATTCTTTTATCCTTTTTTGTTATTGTTTTATTTATTTATGTATATGAGCTCTCAGTCTGTATGTATGTCTGCACACCAGAAGAGGGGAGCAGATCCCATTACAGATGGTTGTGAGCTACCATATGGTTTCTGGGAATTAAACTCAGGACCTCTGGAAGAACAGCCAGTGCTCTTAACATCCCTAGACAATATTTCACAAATCTAACCAAAAGAAAAAGTAACCTAAATATGCAGATTAAAATACAGAAGAATATGGCATAGCTGGTTATGAGGGCACATGCCTGTAATCCTAGCACCTAGGCAGCCTAGGTAGGCAGATCACAAGTTCAAGGCCAGCCTGGGTTTATGTAATGAGCTTAAGGTCAGCTTGTAGCAAGATGTCCTGTCAACCTCCTCTAAACACACACATACACACATACAGAGCACAAACATACATATACACACAGAGCACACACGCGCACACACACCGCACACTGCACCCTTCCATGTCCCTTTAGCCTTGCTCATTTGTGCATATTTTAGGGGTTGTCCACTTGGGAGGAAATTGATTCTCACTCTTTCAGCTGCCATTCATTGCCTATAGCTCTTCCCCTAGGGTGGGGCTCCGTGAAATGGCCCTCATCCACGTTGACATGCCAACTGGTGGTGTCTGTCCCTGTGCATGTCTTGTTTAGGTGACACTAAGGTTTAGATTTCATGGGTGCACTTTTCTGTCATAGAAGACACTAGGAGCAGGTGTCCTGGGTCCTCTGGCTCTTAAAATCTTTCTTCCCTGGCTTTTATGGTTGTCCTGAGCCTTAGGAAGGGGTTATGTTGTAAGAATTGAGGCTGAGCACCTGTGCTTGTTTGACCAGTTGTAACTAATAGTCTCTACTACAAAATAGAAGGGTTTTCTTCCCTTTTTTGGTGGTGGTGGGGGAAGCGTAAGAGTTACACCTGTCTTTGGGTCTARGAGAAAGCATTTAGAATATGGTTAGAAATTATATTGATTTTGGAAAATGGCGATTGTAGGTTCTCCTCTCTGGTCTTGGACCTCTCTGGCCATGGATATTTGTCTAGGTTTATAGGCCTAGGTATGCACTCCCTCCCACTGATTAGACCCTTTTTGGACAGCTGCTGGTTTTTTCCATGTTAAGAGTGCCATTTTGTCATTACTGTACCACTGGGGCGTCTTGCCAGGCAGGCCATCATGGTGGCTCATAAGCTTCACAGCTGGTAAGATTGTTGGTGGCTCCTTTCCTCTGGCAGCTCGCACGGCATCTTCAGGTGCTACTAGAGTTCCTTGGGGAGGAGGCTTCTAGGTGCGCTTCAGCTTTATCCCCCAAGCCCTCTGAAGTGTGTGGTGTCTTCAGAGAAGGGATTGAACCTGTGTCAGTAGCTATGCTGAAAGGAGAATTTCCTAAGAATGAAAATGGTGGGAAAATTATAAAAAGTAGGGTTGATTGGACTGTACAAAAATTAAAATTTTCTGGATGTCAAACAGGAGTTTTATGTTTTACATTATAATGGCAGCTTAATAAGGGGACACTGGAAAAGCAAGTGAAAATCAGAACAGTTTGAAAAGATAAGGCATATGCAGTAATCATTAAAAATGTATAAACTAACCTTGAGACGTTTTGAGGACTGGAAATGTGACTCAGTGTAGAGTGTTTGATTGAGACGCTGGGATTTATTCCTGTCAACACCCCAAAAAGTACTTCAGTTTTCCTTTTTTGTGCTCAAAATTGATAGATTTTTTTTTTTTTAAAAATGATAATTAGCAGTGAAGTGGAAACTTAAGGGTTCTTTGGAAAGCCAGTTGCCTTGGATGGTGTTTTGCTGGGGCAGACATGTGAAGGAATGTTTAGCTGAAGTGGACACAGGTGAAAGACTACGATAGCTTGGTGAAGGAACGTTTCACGGAAGCAGACACAGGAGAGAGGATGTTCTGCTAACAAGCACATGAAAGGACACACGAAGAAGGATTCTTTGCTAATGATACCCATATTGATCTGCCCTACACTGTGTTGCTGAGCTCCATTTGTCAGGACTCCAGAGAGAAGCTTCTGGTGGTGTGCTGAGGCTTCTTGTCGCTTCTGCGGACTGGGGCTGATTGGCAGAGTGGTGTCAGCTGAGACATGCACCTGCCGAGGCAAGAGCCTTGGAGTACAAGTGACATTTGGTGAGAGCATAAAAAAGATGAGAGTGGCTCCCAAGAACCTTTCTAATCAGGTTCACTCCATCCTGTCTTTCCTTCTACCTCTGGTGGGTGGTGGGCTGAAAGGGAGGTTAAAGTGTTTAAGAATGAACCATCATTAAAAATAGGTTTCTTAAAAATTAAAAAACTTTATAGAAGTGTTCACCGTTTCTGAATATGCACTGATTTGGTCTTGTCAAAAGAATTGGAAGTATAACATTGATGAGCTTTGAAAAGCATTGAGCTAACTTGGGAAACTCAAAGGTCTTACTTCTGGAGCTTGTAGATCACATTAGAAATTTATCCTAAATAACCTGAGACACAAACATACATTGTGTGTAAGAACTTAAGTCCAGCATGGAATCAGGAAGACAGGTTGCAAACAGTTAAATCCCAAATGTCAAAATAGTATACGTGGCATTCCGTGGGATGCCTTTGTACTGGCCGTTGGCATGCATGTTTGGGGAAATCTTTTGAGATTCAAGGAAAATGCAAATGGAAGAAACAAGGTGTGAACTCTGTATATGTTATTTTTGGTTTTGCTTACAGGAAGGACAGACTTTTACAAAGGTAACTTTTACAAAGTAATTCACAGGGATAAAAGTTATCTTTGCTGTCAGAAGAACCAAGACAGTTCTGATTCCCTGCAGCCTCCTGAGGTTAAGCACGAACAGAAAGTTACCTTTGAAGTGTTGGCAGAGGCCGTAGGCTATTACAGGGTTTCTTTGTCATTGTTTGTGTGTTAGTCGGTTTACCTTATGAATTTACATATTTTCCATGTGCAAAGAAAATGTTTTCAAACTTTGATGTTATATATATATATATATATATATATATTGGAAAAAAATTACAGACTTTACTTTTACACACAAGTTTGGATACTACATTCTTGGGATCCAGGGCATTCTTTTTTTTTTAATTGGATATATTCTTTTTTTTTTTTATTGGATATATTCTTTGATCCAGGCCATTCTTGAAGAGCTGAGGTTTTCCTTGTGATTTAACATTGCACAATAGTTGAACTTGATATTTTCAGTATGTTACGTCTATTTCTGTTGGTTGTATGGTTTAAGTAGAAATAGAGCACCATAGAGTTCTCTATGTTTACCAGACTGGCTTTGAATACAAAGAGATTTGCCTGGCTTCTGCCTCTCAAGTGCTAGGTAGGATTAAAGGCATGTGCCACTATGCCCATGTTCAGATCTAACGACTTTCTAGAGGTTCTTTAAAATGGTTGTATAGGAGGGTATGTGTGCATGGGGGGGTTGTATGTGTGTGTGCATGTGTGTGTAGTGTGTGGGGGCATGTATGTGTGTGGTATGGTGTGTGTGTTTATATGACAGATTTCCTCTGAAGAGAAACGAGAAAGGAACTTAGATATGTCAATGATCTATATCTGAACACCATTTTAGACTGTGCTAAAGCCTTTTATTCCTAGTTTACTAACTCCCGATGTTTTTTTGCATTTAAAATTTATTGGATCTCTGACACAAAGATAGACATTGTTTTTTAGACAGTTCACCATAAGTCGTCACTGATGTCATCCTGAAAAGCAGACTTTTGAGAGGTCTTGTTTACTTTGAAGGCTTTGGGGATTGAACACATTATAGAAAAACACGTGACAGCAGTACTTTTGCTCTTGTTACAGTGTGCTTTAAAATCTTTCAGAATGCTCACATTTCCCTATTAGTATTAACTCCATTTATAAGATGTGAATTCGTTAGTAACATTAGCTTGTATATTTAAAGTCTTCATAAAATCACTTAAATCATCTTCTAGGATTTCATCTCAGTTGACGTAAAGGTTCTAAACCATCAGTGATTTATTTACTTTTTGGTCCCTAGGGGACATAGAAGTATATCTGGAGTCATTTTTGGTTCTCACAGCTAGAAGTGTGTATTCTTTTTTGTAATTTATTTTTATTTTATGTACATTGGTGACAGTTTTAAGCTGCCATGGGAATTGAACCCTGGTCCTCTGGAAGAGCCACCAGTGTTCTTAACCCCCGAGCCATCTCTCCAGCCCTAGAAGTGGGGATTCTGTTGGTATTTGGTCATTAGAAACCAGAGTTGTCAGTAATGGTCCTAAGATTCACAGGCAGCTATAGTATAGTTCTTTGGGCACCACACAGTACTGAGATTTTAAAGTCCAGGTAGTGATGTTATTCAAAAGGAAATTCTCTGTGAGTATTAACTTTGTTAGTAGCCAGCAAGCTGAACTTTAGTTTGGACCTTACATGCTACAAGAACATCTGTGTCATCTAATGGGCACATAAACTTCAGAAGGCTTTGGTTTACTGGCTTGGACGTCAGCATGTCTTCGTGGTGTGAGGGTCTAGTATGGGTAGGTACAGCTTCACAAATGCTTAAGGAAAGATCCTAAGTACTTTCGTAGATATTTAAAGTTAAGTACTAAGTACTTTCGTAGATATTTAAAGTTAAGTACTAAGCATCATGATTTAATCTTAAGTATTTAGTACTTAAAAGCAACCATGGTGTAAGGATCACCCAGAGGATGTTAGCTTGGCTGTCAGCTGATGGGGTTTCTTGAAGTGATTGGAACACCATGAGCTTCTACCTTGAATTGATCAGTGGATTAATTGGTTGATGGGCCCACAATTTGATTGGCCTCTTGGAGGTGATAGAAGCTAGCCACAAGCAGTAGTTTCTTGGGCACATTTCTGTGAGATGATGTCTTGTTCTCACTTCTTATCTTTCTTTCTGTTACCTTTTGTTGGCAGAGGTGAGCAGCCTTCTCYGCTGTGTGCATTAACCATTGTGATTTCTGTCGTGGCTCAGGTCTAGTACAGTGAAGCCAGCCGATCATGCACTGAGACCCCTGAAATCTTGAGCCAAAATAAGCCTGTACTCTTTTAAGTTGTTCTTGGATATATTTTGGTACAGGGAGAAAAACCAAATATACATGGTTTTCAACATCATTATAGTTGGGTATAGCTCAATAATGGGCACCAGGTCCCATACCCAGCACAGGAAAAGGGAAAAAGAAAAAGATAAATGAAAATTCTTAATGTACAACCCATGTATTTATAAACAAGTTGACTAGAATAAATGATCTGTAAAGAATACTGGTTGTTCCATAATTTTGTTTAAACACATGGTGAAATTTGATTAGTTACTCAAACGCATTTCTTTAGAAACAAAGCTTTGAACTTTTAAACACTTGTATAGAAAACAAGGCCTTTCAAACATTCTTAAAGATAGAATGCCTTTCTTTTGATAAGCCACAGTGGCAAAGTTTTTTTAAATGTCCTTTTTTTTTTTTCTGTTACAGAACTCAAAGATCCAAATATAGCTTTGTCCACATATGTGAAGAATTCTAGCTTTTAGCATTCCCAGAAACAGCAGAGTTTAACATAAAAGAAACATTTTATAGAATTTTGGAACAAGTTGATTCTTGTCATGGGCAGAGGCAAAACAGACTTAGAAATTGCTTGCAGTTGATGCTTTTAGGGTAAAACACTTCCAGACTTTAGGACCACTGCCAGCCTTGGGATGCCCGTGTGCTGTGTACTCTTTAGGGAGTCCGACAGCCATTGGTGTGCCCGTGTCCAGGGAGTCGTTTAGAGTTTCGGAAGCTTTCCGACCCTTGCTTTTCTGATGCTTAGTTATTATGTGGTCATTAGACGTCGCCAGCAGACCCCTGCTGTTTCCGGTCTTCAGCTTTGGCTCCCTTCATTCTTCCTTTTCCTTGTGGAAGTACTCAGTGGTAGAGCCCTTGCCTGTCAGGTACCAGCCCTTTTGGTTATTCAGAGAGCAAAGGTGAATCTCAGCCATGCCCCCCCCCCCCCCCACATTCTCAGCATTCTGCCTCATAGAGGAAGGATGGATTGAGTCTAAATTAAAAAAATTTTTATGAAGAAAAATTGTTGAGATCTCACACGTGCTCTCAGTAACCCTGTGTAACTTTCCAGATTTAAAAACCGACCTCATGCATTGTTGATGTTAATATAGAAAAGCTCTGCTCTCAGAACTGCACAGTTTTCCATGATATCCTCCTTGAGTATTTTTAGGACTGCTAATTGTAGTGTGATACAGCTGCCAGACTCAGCCAGAGCGTCGGTCTGCAGCTGATATCATCCGCTTCCACAGAGCTTTAATGCTATGAGCTGAGGGAATGCACATCATCGATGAGGCAGCCAGTGCCTACCCAGATGCACTGCTCTTGTTCTCATAGGCGTTTCAGGCTCTTGATTGAAAAGTTTTATTCAAAATATTCTTTTTCTGTTTTGTGCTGGTTTATGGTAGGCATCTCTAAGTATGAGCATGAAGACATTTGATTATATTTAAAAATGTTGTTCCTGTGGTTTGTTCTCACACAAGGCCATTAAAATGCCATTTCAAGTATGAGTGATAAGAATCCTGTATGAGTGCTCACTGATGCTGCTATTATATGCACGGTTGTATTTTTGGAAGTTTCTTCTTGAGCACCTAATCTCTCATAGTTGTTGGCTTACCCAGTTTCTGTTGTAAAATATTATGCCTGGACAGTTGAAAGTGGAAATCAGTTGATTACTGAGCCAGGTATCAAGGCCTTAAGACTTTGTACTTGCCAGGCAAAGGCTCCACCACTGAGCGACTTCAACAACCCTTGGAAAATGTGAATTTAAAAAGGTTTCCTTTTCACATAAAACAATGTGTAGGTGAAAACATACAAGTCAACTTAGGTAACTTGATCCATATTTGTGGTTTATATTTTATATATGGCCAAGGATAAACATCCTAAAAGTTTTAGAAGCTGAATGTGATTTATTTTTCTTGCAGAACATTTCTCCTTGGTAGTATCAATCCATGTTGAAATAACGTCTCAGACTTCTAGGAATCAGGAAATGTGGCCAGTATAATCTATGTCCTACGGAGCTGACTATATGGTTTGGAGCCCAGAAAATATGAATATAATTTGATTTAATATATTTATTCCCTATGTTATAGGACAGAGTTTGTGAGAGGTGCCATCAAGTAGAAAATGTTAATGATTGTGAAGTTAATAAGATGCTGAGCTTGACTGCCAGGCTTTTAACCCATGATTATTTTTCAAGATCATCCTGCAGTAGGTCATACTCTTCCCTGAAGAATGTTACAAAGCATATTCAAAGAAAAATTTTAGGATTGTGTGTATGTGAGTGGGGAATACATATGTTTTCACATGTTCGCATGTATGTGGTCACAGGCGTTATGTGTGTGGAGGTCTAGGGCTCACATTGGGTGTCTTCCTTAGGTGTTCTCCACATATTACTGACTGACATGGTGCTTGCCCTTTGCCTGGTGTGGCTGGCCAGCTTGCCCCAGAGACTCCCTCCCTGAATCTGCATCCTGGGATGGCAGGCAGCCACTAGAACTACTTGGCTTCTTCTTGTGGATTCTGGGCACCCAAGCTGTAAGGCGTTGTTCTTGTGTGGCAAGGGTTTTACCAGCTGGATCATCTCTCCAGCCCTCAAAGAACTTTGTGACTTGGACTTCAGGTCACCATCTTTGATATAGCAGCATAACTCCAGATTTATTTTCTTTCAAAGCTAGTTTCTGATATTCAAAGAATGATTTTTTTTTACCACTTTATAATCATTCCTCATTGTTTTTCAGACTCTCCTGTAGCACAGTTTATTTACTTTACTAAAAATTTCCAGTCTGTAGTAGGTCTCAGAAAATGAAGATCGGCCCTGAGGTAGGCTGAATATAAACGGTCCCCATAAATTCATGTCTTTGAATGCTTGGTCCCATTTGGTGAAACTCTTTGAGAAGGGAGGAGGTGTGTCCTGGGGTGGGCTTTGGGGTTTCAAAACCCATGCCATTCCCACTCAGATCTCTCTGCCTTGTGTGTCTCAACATCTGAGCTCTCAGCTACTGCTCCAGTGCCATGCTCTGCCTGCTGCCATGGATTCTAACCCTCTGGAGCTGTGAGTCCCAAATTAAATGCTTGTTATTAGTTGCCTTGGTCATGATGTCTTCTCACAGCAATAGAACGGTAACTAAGACAGACCCATGAAGGATAGTCAGTGACTGTGGTGTAGAATATAAAAATTCTAAGGATGTACTTACTATTATGAGTTAGTGTCTCATAAATGGGAGAGCAGACTTCAAAACTGAGATCTTTTACATTTATAACTGTCTAAACTTTATTATATATGTAGACAAATGCAATAAACGATAAATACCAAAACAGTTTGTTCTGGTCATAGGATTGTGGATGACTTTTCTGGTAAGTTTTCTTATTATGTTTATGTGATAAATTGCATTCAGTATCACCAGACGCTGGGTAGTATCACCAGAACTGAATATTATGAGAGTGGACTCACAAAGAGCCAACTCACCTTCAAACTTTATTTGAAGCTGGCCAGTTGTCTCTCTAAGAAGGAATTTTTTATTAAGTTTGTGACATGATTTTGGGCTGAGGTAGAATTAATTTGTTCAGTTGTTAATATTGTTTTTTATTCTGTTAGGCATTTCTTAGTTGCTTGAGGAACAGGTGCAAGAGAAGTTCTCTGCTTTTGAGGAACTGTCATTGTAGCAGAACAGACAGACGTAAAAGCCAATTGTAGGACAAGGAAGTCTATAAATGGCCACAGTGATACAACTTGCGCAGAAGAGGAAGCTCTTCGTAGAGTTATCCCAAGTTCTTCACAGAGGCAGTAGAGTACTCCTTATGGTCCTTCCACACACTGAAGCAGTAGCATTTAAAGCAGGTTTAGCTTGCAAGGTTCAGGTTATGGATTATGTGTATTTGAAATTTTTTCAGTTAGGTCTCTACATTTTTTATATCTTAACTTTTAATTTTGATATTAGACTTAAAATTGTGTAATGATTCTGTATACTTTTTAAAAAATAATTTTTAAATTATTTTGTATACACCAGGGTTTTGTCTGCCTCTATATGTCTGTGCACTGTGCCTGGTGTTTGGAGCCCAAGAAGGCAAGAAGAGGGCATTGCCTTTCCTGGAATTGGAGTTAGAGATAGTTGCGAGCTGCCATGTGGTGTCTGGGAATTGAACTCTGGTTCTCTGGAAGAGCAGTCAGTGCTCTTAACTGCTGAGCCATCTCTCCAGGCTTTCTGTATCATCTCCATCCTGCTTCCTCTATGGTTAACACTTCTTGAACCCAGGCAGGTATCTAAGCTAGGTTAACAGACACACCGTTAGCTCATGTGTAGACCTTACACAAGCAAGTGTGTCTCCTCAGTGTCCTGCCCATCTCACATTTGATCCAGAAGCACATACATATGCCTTTGCTATGGTCTCCCCTTTCACCTCAGACTGTGATACATCCTTGGCTTTTCTTTTTCTTTCTTTCTTTCTTTCTTTCTTTCTTTCTTTCTTTCTTTCTTTCTTTCTTTCTTTCTTTTTTTTTTTTTTGTTTTTTCGAGACAGGGTTTCTCTGTGTAGTTCTGACTGTCCTGGAACTCACTCTGTAGACCAGGCTGGYCTCGAACTCAGAAATCCGCCTGCCTCTGCCTCCCAAGTGCTGGGATTACAGGCGTGCRTCACCACRCCCGGCTGGTTGGCTTTTCATGGTCTTGTTGTTTGGAAGAGCTCTGGCTAGTTATTTTGCATAGTTCCTCTTGATTTAGAACTTTCTGATATTTTCTCACAGTGATGTCTTGGTTGTGTTTTTGGTAAGAATACTTACTACAGAAGTCATGCTATGTCCTCTGTGTGCATTTAGTCAGCCACACTGGGTAAGTCTCATTACGGGTTGATCGCTTGATTGCAGGTTGTTTTTCACTATAAATTTGACATTTTAAACATAAATTAGTATGTTGTAGGGAGATTTCTTAAGAATGTGCACATACTTTTGTTTTCCACATTTTGATCTGTTAGTGTTAGTGCCTACTGTTCATCACTGACTCCAGTGACTACTTTATATAATATTTACTAAAGAGCTTTTCCCATCCCACCATTCTTTCTACATTCAGTATGCAGAATTCTGTTCCTAGGGAGAGCTTTCCTCTTTCTTGTTAGGAGTCTTTAGTCTGTAGGTTTAATTCCTTTACTGTCACTTATTTTGTGGTTTAAAATGTCTCACATGTAAGCAACGGGCTTTTTTTGGGGGGGGGAAACTTCTGTCTACGTACACAAGCTGACCTTGAACCCACGAACCTCCTGCCTCAGACATCCAAACGCTAGGATTGTGTGCGTGCCCAGATTTTTAAGTTGGATTGTGTGCCTGTTTGGCATATTTAAAGGTGGATGAGGATAGAATGGATGCTTAGCTTCACGGTAGAGTGCCTGCCTAGCATTCACCAGGCCCTGAGTGGGGTTTCTTCCTTCCTTAGGTAAGGAATAGGGAAACTTGTTAGTTAGGCTCACAATTAGACTCATGGCACACAGACATTCGTCTGCATCACTGTTTGCCACAGGGCAGCTCTGGGCCCATCGCTCTGATGCTTCTTAATGTTGAGCCTTCTTCGTGTGTCTCCAGGCACCGGTCTCTGTTCATGATACACATTTCAGGTTCCTGGAACTCTGTTTCTCTAATGTATTTGCTGTTAAGTGCCCAGAAGCTGGGATTGAGTATGCCTACATTGGTTGGTTTTTGTCTATTTTAGAAGCCCGTTTTAGGCTGCGAACATCCATGTTTTTGTCTGTAGTTGGCTACTTTAGGATGAATACCTATGATGTATTAGACAGAGTTGCTGTTTAAGTCTTTTGACCCTATGATCCATTGTGACCCATATATAATGAATTTGGCTCTAGATGAACTGCTGTGCTGTAGGCATCTGTACTGGCTGGTTTTGTGGGTCAACTTGACACAGGCTGGAGTTATCACAGAGAAAGAAACCTCCCTGGAGGAAATGCCTCCCTCCTTAGATCCAGCTGTGGGGCATTTTCTCAATTAGTGATCAAGGGTGGGAGGGCCCCTTGTGGGCGGTACCTTCCCTGGGCTGGTAGTTCTGGGTTTTATAAGAAAGCAGGCTGAGCAAGCCAGGGGAAGCAAGTCATTAAGTAACATCCCTCCATGGCCTTTGCATAAGCTCCTGCTTCCTGACCTGCTTTGAGTTCCAGTTCTAACTTCCTGTGGTGATGAATAGCATTGTGGAAGTATAAGCTGAATAAATCCTTTCCTCCCTGTACTGGCTGGTTTTGTGTGTCAACTCCACACAGGCTGGAGTTATCACAGAGAAAGGAGCTTCAGTTGGGGAAGTGCCTCTGTGAGATCCAGCTGTGGGGCATTTTCTCAATTAGTGAGCAAGGGTGGGAGGGCCCCTTGTGGGTGGCACCTTCCCTGGGCTGGTAGTTCTGGGTTTTATAAGAAAGCAGGCTGAGCAAGCCAGGGGAAGCAAGTCATTAAGTAACATCCCTCCATGGCCTCTGCATCAGCTCCTGCTTCCTGACCTGCTTGAGTTCCAGTCCTGACTTCCTTTGATGATGAACAGCTGTGTGGAAGTGTAAGCTCAATAAACCCTTTCCTCCCCAACTTGCTTCTTGGTCAGGATGTTTGTGCAGGAATAGAAACCCTGACTAAGACACTCCCCAACTTGCTTCTTGGTCCTGATTTTCGTGCAGGAATAGAAACCCTAAGTCAGTGTCTAAGGACTTGATGACTTGCGATAGGAGGTAGTTTTGCACATGAGAGAAAGTTGGAAATTTCTGGAGACACTATTAAATATGAACGAGTATCTTAGGGTGTACTGTTGGCATCTGATGGGTGCTGTTCAATGCAGAGCCTAGGACAGGTCTCTAGAACAAAGAGTCATTTTACATCAAACATCAGTATTGCTGAGTTTGAGACTGCGTGACAAACTTGATGCACGTGAGGAGGAAAGATACAAAGGTTCTGAGGGAAATCCACACGGCCTGAGTGGCTGGGGTAAGGGCTATGTGTGGGGTGGTGTGTATGGTAAAGTGTGGTGGTCTGAAATGAAGCTCGGTGAGGACAAGATGATGCACTGACAGGGCATTTTCAAGATACTTGGAGCCAGAGCTGGACCACTGAAGGCTTGTAAGAGGATCCAAGTTGCATTTGGAGACTATGGAGTGAGTTCATAAAGACGATCAGATACAAACATGGTCTCGGGATATGGACTGCTGTTTGGTAATTCTTCCACACTGTAATTCGTTTACGGCTTCCTACACGCTGTGAGCATCAGCTTAGGCTGTCTTCCAGATGGGGTGCTGATGCTCTTGAAGAAAGGCAAGTGGTTTCAGAGGGTAAAGGGTTGGACCCAGAGGGAACTGGAAAAAATTAAATGGGTTGAGGTAGTGGAGTATTTGATAGGAGATTCAAAGAAATCTCCATTATGACTGAAAACACTGGTGTTGGTTATGGATTTCAGTTCTTTAAAGAACGTTAATTTTCAATATGCTTTTTGCCATTACACTGAGACATGTAAGTGGCAGATCAGGTGCCAGGATTGTTGCTTAGCAGCCATGCTGGGTGCAGGGGACAGTGACTTTCACTGGGTGTTTGTCCTTGTGTTTGTCCTCTCGTTTACCTGTTCCCAATGTGATCATTCATGGTCTGGGCAAGGCAGAGCTTTACTGGAGAAACCTTGTTACCATCATATGTGTACATTGTCACTGCTTCCAGTAACACATTTTATTTACGAATACACTGAAATGTAAAAAAAATGACAAAAAAGAAACTTTGATATAAATGTGCTTCTTGGTAGAAAAAGGAAAAATTATAAGCAGCATGGAAAATGAATGGCCCAGTTTTCGCAAGCCAGGTCATGACAGCATTTATCAGCATAAGGGTCAAATGTTCCTATGTATGACTAAAGAGCATTATCAAAGGCATAACCTATTAAGGAATTGATTGAAACAATAATTTTAATAATTAAATAGCTATTTAATAATTCAGAGTTTAATAATTTATGATAATTGATTGAAGAACTGTTCGCTTCCTGAAATTAAAGTTTTCCTCTTTATTTATAGTCATAAATATTTATTTGAAAAAGAAAAACTAAATCTCCAGTGATGACTTGGCTTTTCATGCAGATGTTTGCAGTTTTGTGCTGATGTATGCTATCAAGTTAAACTACATACGGTTCCATATTGTTTATATTATATAGAGTTCCCCGATTTGTGGCTTCTTCAAACTATTGTTAGAGCAGTTTAGGCATCGGACTTTTATATGGAAGTTATCTACAGGCTAATTTCCTTGTAGAGTAAACCTCCTCTATGATCTGGGGTACGAGCACAGAGCCGTGGGGCAGGAGTCCTCACAAGTGCTCCCTGCAAGCCCTCGCTGCGCAGTGCACTCAGGATGCAGCCCACTGAGGACACTGCTTCTCAGCTGCAACACTGTCAGTAAGGAAGTGCTAAAATCGGGACACGATGAGAAAAGTACAGGGGGATAGCTAATACTTACCATTTAAAGCATAAATACCACCCAGAGTTGGGAAGAGTTCATCAAGGAACAGAAGGCAAAGTAGGCTGGAGCTGAAAGACTCATGTGTGGGGACTGTTCCTGCCCATCACCAGCCTGCCTGCCCCACTCTCCCAAGCATGTACTTACAGATGCTGTTGCATGCATGTTGCATGTACACACACACACACACACACACACACGATTGCATGGTTTAAGAATGCCTACAGATGACATTGCTGAGAGGAAATGAGGATAATGCTTTTCATGGTAGAAAGTAAGTTGGGAGAAATTTGGAAGCAGAAATGGAGTTAAGTTCAAATTTTAAGCTGGAGAAAGGATAACAGCTGTTGATAAAATAATGATAGGATGAAGCCCAAGTGGTGGTGTTGGCCCATGCCTTTAATCCCAGCACACAAGAGGAAGATGCAGGCTGGATCTCTGAGCTTGAGGCCAGCCTGGGCTATAGACTCCTAGGGCAACTAGGGCTATACAGAGAAACCCTGTTCTCAAAAATAAAAAAATAAATCAAATTTTAAAATGATAGAATGAAAACTGCTTTGGGAGTCAATCTACCATCTAGTCTGAGGCTACAGAGCAAGGATGAGCTCTGGTGTTATCGACTGGGAGGCACTGTTTGTGTAGGTTTGGTGATCAGACCACCGTGGTCGAAGTGGGGCGAGACGTGGGCCCAGCACGGAGGGAGGATAGGCTTTTACCCACAGCCTATTTGATACTTTCTTGCTGCTAATGTGAATGCTAAACCACAGAGACCTCCTTTAAAGATTATCTTATGTATATGGGTATATTGCCTGCATATATATGTCTGTGCTGCATGCATGCCTAGTGCCTGGGGAGGCTAGAAGAGGGCATTGGAGCCTTTGGAAATGGAGTTGCAGACAATTGTGATCAGCCATGTAGATGCTGGGATCAAATCCAGGTCCTCTGGAAGAGCAGCCAGTGCTCTGAACCGCCGAGCCACCTCCTTAGCTTCCATCATCCATGCTCAGTAGAGAACTCTTGTAAGTTCTGCTTTCCTAAGGGCAGAAACACCAAGAGCCAAAGCCTGCTTCTACAGTTGATCATTTCAGCTCTTCATGTTTAAGGCTGGAAAAAGCCAAGTACACTTTTTTCCCCTAGGAATAAATTATCCAGTTTACTTAATGTTGGCCTAATAAGGTAGAAATTACAGTTTTGTTGAATTACATATTCCAGAATGCTGTGTGGGAGGCTTAATGCATAGTAGATATTCTTGTGTGAAGTAAAAGTATTGTTTTTACCAAGGTAAAATGTAAACCCAGCTTGTGTAGTAGCAAGGCTCCTTATTTTGCTGTTAGCCTGGTGTGGCCCAAGAACACATAATGAAAGAGTAAGGTATAAACGGGTTAGTTCTGCAGAGTGTGTATGGTAACCTGTAAGGTATTAACGGGGTTAGTTTTGCAGAGTGTGTATGGTAACCTCCAAGTATATCCTGTGAGGAAGTAGCTCAGTAACTCCTTGGTGTGCTTTTGAGTCTCTTATCAGAGCTCAGGACCACTGAGGGACCACACCTCAGCCTTGCCGTACTCAGGAGCACCAGCCAGAACTTTAGCACTGTGCTTGGGGAAAATTTTTAAAAATGATTTAAAAATTATGTATAGGCGTATGTGTCTGAGTGTGGCTATGTGCCTGGGTGCATGAGGAGACCACAAGGGCTGGGTTCTCTGGAGCTGGGCTTTGAGGTGCATATGTGCTGCTGGGAGCTGAACTGAGTTCTCTGTGAGAGCAATGGTGGCTTGTAACTAACTGCTGAGCCATTTCTCCAGATCTCCAGGGACAATTTGAAACAGAAAACTCGCCAACAAAAGGAAAAATGTAGAAACGTGACTATGAAAAGGATATTTGTAACACAAAGGAGAAACATCAGTTTCTTTGTGTAGCCCCAGCTGGGTGCATGCTGGGTAACCTGTCGTCTTTCCCATTCTGTGTTTTTGAGAGTGACCACAAAAGTGTTCTTAGGAATAAAAAGAGATTTTTAGCAAGTATGTGAATCTGCAGGTGAGAACCATGAAAATTAAAAATCAACTACTGTGTAATAATGAGGCGACAACCATCACCACAGCAAGAGAAGTTTTGTGTTATTTGACTTAAAAAAAAATATAGTCCTGGATAGCCCAGGCTGGCCTCAAATTAGCTATGTAGCTGAGGATAGCCTTCGATTTCTAATCTTCCTCACCCTGCCTCTGGGTGCTGGGACTACAGGACTGTGTCATCACATCTGGTCTATGACAAGTTAAAAGTTGAATCCAGGGTTTGTGCACTCTGGGAAGCCTAACTACATTCCTAGATCTGCGGTTCATTAGGTAAAGAGATGGTCTATAGCAGGGCACAATGCATATGTGTATATAATAAAGCAAGGCAGTCTTCTCTTTTCTAATTTGAGAGAGCTGACTCAGAGGGTGGAGAAAGTTTCCTTGTGCCAACATTTCAAAAGGAAACCTGAAGTGCATACATACACTTTCCTTTGCTATGTCAGAGGGAGCAAGGTATGGTAGGGTTGATAACTGTACTAATAACAGTCATTAAGTGGCATCTAATTACAATGTGTTAAAATGCCTGAGTAACAATAAGTCACATTATGATGCAGTTCATGAGTCATCTCATGTAAACAAGGATTGTAATGTAAGGAGAGCAGGTTCAGATAACAAAAGAGCCCTTGGGTTGGAGGGCTCTGCCTACTTTTATTTTTGTCTTATAACATTTATTTGTGTATTTGTGTGGATCCATGTGTACCACTGTGTGTGTGGAAATCAGAGGATGGCTTGCAGGAGTCAGTTCTCTCTTCCTGGACTGTGGTTTGAACTCGGGTTCTTAGGCATGGCAGCAAGCCTTTACCCACTCAGCCATCTTTGCTGGCCTTGCTGCATACTCCTATCTTCTAGTCCTTGCTTAAAGGAGTCCGTTTAGATAACACTGTGATACAGTGTTGATAGGAAATGAGAATTATGTATTATGAAGGAATTACCTTTTGCAGGGAGCTTTTGTTTTCAAATATTTTGAAACATTGTATGATAGGAACTATGTTATGAAATAAACAGATTTTGGATAAGGCAGTGCTCTATGTGAACAGGTTTCTTCAGATGTTATCTTGATAAAAATTGAGTCACTTTTTTTTCATGTGGGATGCATTTCTCTCAGTGTCCTTCCCCCTCAAATTTTTCTTTTGAACTCACCGAAATCATTCTGCACAGTGATAGGGCAATAACTAAGTCCCTGGGGGGATGCTATAGTTGTATCTCTAGGGTATACGGCTGGTATGTGTGCTAACACATACAAGGGTCGGGTTTCAAGCCCCAGCATCAAACCAAGAGATCGCTATTTTCAATCTACTTTTATTTTTCCATTTCTAAAAATCCCGGTTTTTTGTTTTTCTTTTCTCAGCCCGGGGCACTGTTGGACTGTATTTCTGTTTGTCGTGTTCTTTCCAGGGGTTTTCCCAAATCCTGTGTTGTTGGCCCTTGTAGGCTTCCATTTCACTCAGCAGACTCAGTGAGCATTTTCTCAATTGGCAGCATTTTGCTTTTTTGAGGACTAGGATGCCTTTTAAACAACTGCTGGTTTATCTAATTCAAATGAGTGCATGAATTATGGAAAAAACTGATTTTATTTTAGAATGAAAAGGTTCTTAATGTGATTTTGAACAATTTAGGAACAAAATCACTGGTGGTAATTTTTTACTTTTCCCCCCCTCTGCTTTTTGCAGTAGTGGCACATGCACACACCACACACACACACACACACACACACACACACACACACACACACAAAAGCAGGAATATACAAGCACTTTCATACAGTCTTGGGTTGTATTTGGAAAAAACTTAATTTTTTTTGCGCACTCAGAGAACATATGATAGCTGATAAGACATTTATAAGTCTTGAAACTAAAATTGTTGCACTGTTTCCCCAAATTATTCAGCTATAGAACCCTTAATGCAAGAACCTATCCATATACCTCTGGAGAAGTGTATTGTAAACACCACCCTAAAGGCAAGTACTTGGATGTTCTGTACTCAGATGCAGGCAGCAGTCGGGTGTGCTCTAGGCACTGAGCTGAGTGCAGGGCATTGCACTTTAATTGTCCATGGAGAGCGTCCACTGTCCTAAAGAAGGGACTGCCAAGGCTATAAAATACAATGCGGGAGGTGCTTTGAAAGAGTAAGTATGAGTGGGCTTGTGAAAGACTTTCCAAAGGCACTATAATTGTCTCTTTTAGATTCTATTATAAACAACAGAGGCTGGCTAACTTTATAAAGAAAAGAGGTCTGCTGCTTAGCTACAGTGCTGATGAAGGTTCCAGTCCACACACCCCAAACCTTGCTGTATCACCACATGGTGGGTGGCAGTGTAGGAGCAGGTGTGAGGGAAGAGTTCATGCTTAAACCAGAAAGCCAGGACCTCTGTGGCCATGCTCCCAGCTGGCTGAATGACTCCCAACCTGACCACACCGAGGCCCAAGCTCCAAAGCCATGAGCCGTTGGGCAAGGAAGGGAGGAGACAATGCCTGGACCATGGCAGATAGATACTGCCCGTACACAGCAGAGAAAGCACGCTGCGCAGCATAAGGGCACGCTCATTCATTTTGCAGATATGAGCATCTCCTGTGAATGGAGGACACAGCTGTGCGTGAGACAAGGCTCTTTGCTGCTTTAAAACTTAAATCCCAGCGGGGTAAGGCAGGAGAAGGAAGCAAATTAAAGAGCTATGGAGAAAAAGGCGTTGTCAGGGGCAGCTATGTAGATGGATAGAGCCCTGAATAAGGAAGAGGCTTGGGGCATTCCAGTCTGGAGAACTGTGGACTTGTGGGGTCACCGGGACGAACAAAACCTCCAGTGTTCCTTGTTAAATCAGCGTGCCAGTTAATTTGTTGTCCGTTTGACACAAATCTGGAATGATTGGCCTGTAGGCAAGTCTGTGTGGCATTTTCTGGACTAATGACTAGTATAGAAGGATCTAGCCCACTGTGGGTGGTGCCACTACTGGCATGTGTTTCCGGGAGGTCTGAGAAAGGTAGGTAGCTAACTACGAGCCTGGAGAGCCAGCTGGTGAATAGCATGCCCTCTACTTCAGTTCCTACCACCTGGTTCCTGCCTTGAGTTCCTGCCTTTGCTTCCCTTCCATAATGGACTATAAGCTGTAACAGGAAATAAACCCTTTCCTCCCCAAGTTACTTTTGGTCATGGCATTGTTATTGCAATAGAAAGAAAACTAGGATGCCCAGATGTGCTACAGACAATAGTTGAATGATGGGCTGCTCAAGAATTGGGGTTTGCTGAGGCTAGTCCAAGAATGAGATTTTGCTGCCTAAATGGTGGGCCATAGAGACACAACTGGACTGAGGAGGAAGCAAAGTTCAGAGGAACCCCAGAAGAGGACACAAATGTGGTGAAGGCGTTAAGTTCCAAAATCAGGGTAAAAGTGCAGTATGATTTAGAAGGTTAAAGCTCAGTGTGTTTGACCTGGGGGGCTGCCGGAGTAGGTTCCCTCTGAATAATGCACGATATAGTCACACACTGCAAAGACTGAAGGATTTTGATGGAACGGGCTGCACTGGATCTGGAGAGGTATCTGGAGTGTTAGGATGGTTGTTTATCTCCCATCCTTATAGAACTACTTGAGGGAAAGAGGCCACGACCCATGTTTTAAAGCGTTAGGTGGGAAAAGTCAGGTGTCAGTTGCACACCACAAACTGCTGTAATGAAATGGTGGCAGACTCAAAGGAGCAGTACTCGGAATTGTTCTGAACTTAAGCAGGGAGGAAGTAATTAGGCTGTCAGTATGAGCACGTGACTCAAGGAAGGGGGTGTGGAGTGAGGTTCACATGCCAGTTCTATAACATATACATGTATATTTATATGTATATATGTATGTATGTGTGTGTATATATATATATATATATATATATATATATATATATATAGACCAAGTGTCTGAATTTTTTTTTAACATTTGAACATCTATTATTTAGAAATTGTGTTACTTACCAGATGATTGCCCCCAGAACTCCATCTGTGCACACATCTTCTCTCCCTACCACTAGTTCTGTATAAATGCCACTTTCTTCTTAATCCCTTCTGTACACGCTGGCCCTGCCAGTAGCTAGATTGTTGCTGGAAACCTAAGCCTGCAGCTCATATCAAGACCTTTCAGAAGAACTAGTTCTGGTATTCTCTCTCTCTCTCTCTCTCTCTCTCTCTCTCTCTCTCTCTGTGTGTGTGTGTGTGTGTGTGTGTGTGTGTGTGTGTGTGTGTGGTGGTGGGGGTCCTCTGTGAGAGTTGCTGGGCCTGGAGCAGTTTCTAGAGGTTTAAGAAGGAGGGCTTTGCAGGTGGAGAGAAATGGATAAGGTTCCTGGGCTTCATGTTTATTAGAGGTATGACCTTCCTTAAAATACTTGTTAATCTCATTGTTATTTTTAAATGAAGGCAGTAAGATAAATACCAAAGCACTCAGCACAGAGCTCAGCTCCTGGTATGTGACTGTGGCTGATAGCTGTAGAGGTTCTCACTAGCGTCTCCACACATCCTGGAAACTGTCACTGCAGAAGCACCCATAGATGAGACTGGGGAAGGTAAAAGGTTTTCAGAATATGCCTTCCTAGTCTTATTCTTGGCATTTAAGAGCCAGTCTGTTGTAGGTTGTGAGGTGAAGTCCTGCCTAAAGTAATATACAAAGATTGAGCACAGGGCCTGCTACATGCTAATCATGTGCTGCACCACTCAGCTACATCCCCAGAGCCAATCGTCTTTCAGTGTATTACTACTATAAGTCATGGCTTCTTAATTGTGGCTGTACAATAAAAATTATTGATGCGCTTTAAAAAAAAAGAAAAAGACTTATAGAAGTTACTCTTAGAAGATTTCTGTTTCTAGGGGTGAGGTAGGGCCTGCACAGATAATTTAAAAATAGGTTTCTGAACTGGTGGCTAGGACTAATGATACATTCTCCCCAAACTGTTGACATGAAATAAGCTAACTTGCAAAGTTGCCTAGTTTACAACTGCAATTTAAAAAACTGTATTGGTAGTTTTTGATGTATAGTAAGTTAACCTAGAATATAACAGTGTTCTGAAAGAAACATTTGTTCTTCATTCTCTGATTTGACCACAGCATCCCTGTGTTCTCTCTGGCTACATGATACCAGGCTGTGGGGCGGTGCTGAAACAGCTCTTCCCACGGGTTTGTGCTTCCCATGCTCAGGGCCAGCCCCAGCTGACATAGGTACCCGGGAGCAAGTGGGCGCCCATGTGGGTGTCAAAGCTTAGATTCAGTATTAGTGACTTTATAATTAGATTAGACACCACGACTAGAAGCAACTTATAGAAGAGTTTACCTGGGCTTTCATTCCAGAAGGACAAGGGTCTGTCCTGTATGGGAGGCATGGCAACCAGAGCATCAAGCAAAGAGCTCACTTCCACAACAGCAAGCATGGAGCAGAAAGAGCACACTCTTTAAACTTGCAAAGCCCACCCCTGGTGGCATAGTTCCTCTAGCAAGACCACATTTCCTTTATCTACCCAAATGGTGTGACTAATTGGGAACCACGTATTCAAACATCTGAACCTGTGGGGGACATTCTTGTTTAAATTACCACATACTCATAGTGGGTCATTAGGTCAAACTGTAATGGAGGATGCTGAAAGATCCAATCTGTCCCAGAAGCCCAAGCATAAGCTGTTATGTTTAAATAGAACCATCACATAGGGAAAGAAGTGTTGATAAAGTTCCTGTTGTTTGTCAGATTCAGTGGGAAAAGGCTGAGGAAATTGGTTGGAAACTGCCCCAATGAAAGATTATTAATATCCTATGTTAATTACTACAGAAGTTAGGTAGGCTTGGGAGTAGGGGTGGGGTAACATTGGGAAAACATCACCATTTATGACTACCCTTCCCATAAGAAAATGTATATAGAATTTCCAATGAACTTTGGAATATTAAAGTACTCATAAGATGTGACCATCTGTATATATTTCTTAAAATCCTCCCTTATAGCAAAATTATGAATGAATTTATTGAATATACAAATGATACCCTTACAAATACAGTCTAATTATAAAGTTGCATATCCAAGGGGAAGCGCTGGCGCATTGGATTTCAAGATACAGGCCCTGGGTACTGATCTCTTTCTTGCTTCCATTATGGCTGTGTGCATGAGCATTTATCTCTGTCTGTATTTCATCTGTAATAACGCCCACCCTTTTGTAGAGGTTAGTTATTAAGATTAGATGTAATAACAAAATATGTGAAATAGCATTGAGGTTACAGAGTCCTGTAAACCAGTAAGAAATGGCACTGGTTTCCCTAAGAACTTGAGAAGTAAGCTTTTGGGCTCTGCAGCCAAGAGCTTTGTCCTGTTCCAACTGTGGAGTGTTGGGCAGGACGGGCAGTTGCTTCACTGTTCCTTCATATTAACAAAGGAACTAAGCATCTTTCCTACCCGTAAACTGCTGTGAGAATTTATTAAACTGTAGCCTATGCAAACCTGTCACATTGTAGCTGTTCAGTGAAGGTGAAAACTTTAATAGTAAATGAAATGCAAAGGTGTCTGCTCATTCAGCCCTCAGCGATAGCAGAAAGTCTGCTTACATAGGAATTTTGTGAATGTAGCGCTCTCCATGGAAAAGCTTAAAGAGTTGTGTTCAGGGAATTTTTTCAAGTCTCAAGTTACTTAAATGATAATTATCTTGTGAAAAGAAATGCATGAATCAAAGTCATACCGCCACATGTACAAAAATGGTGTACCTAGCAAAGAACTGAAGGCACTATTTCCATCTTCAGGAAACTTAGCAAAATGACCTGTGGCATCTAGCCAGGAGTGAGTGCCACAGTGCAGACTAGATGTGTAAAAGGAGCCTCTGTCCTGAGCCCTGGACAGCCAGTGCCTGTAGGGCGATCCTGTTACCTGGATAGCTTGGCTCCAGTGACAGCTCTGTTGTTAGCTGCTCAGTGTGCTTATGTCCTGGTCAGCACAGGGCCACCACTGCATTGTTTCCCCTGGTATGTTTGAGATGCAATGAGAATACACAGAGGGAGGAAGGGAGTTTTACAGTTGATATGTTAGTGTTTCTGAAGATCCTGTAAGGCCTCTTCTTTCAGGGAGAGCACATGCATGGAAAAGCCAGCTCAGTACCAGCTGCTCTGTCTTTCCAGAGCAAATGTGCTATGTCCTTAATGAAATGGTGTTAGTTATCCTAGGGAGGCAGAACTGGCTCCTTCAGGATACAGTGGCTCTGCCTTGCTAATGTTAATGCCATTTCAAGCTAAGTACATGGTCAACATTGTCTTCGCAATCTACCTTTTTAGTTAAGTAACTTAAAAATTAATATCAAATTAATATCATTTGCCTATTTTTCTTTGTTCAAGTAACATGATTTGTTTGTACATCCTGTCAAGTGTTATACAGGCAAATTAATTTAGAGTGTTGCTGCTTAGTTACTGCTTAGTTCAAGAGAGTCTATGTGTATTGGTCTGTATCTTACTACAGGAAAAAGAAGTGTTAGTAGAAGATTATGTAATAGAATGAAGGTGTCCTATAACAAGAACAGCTTGGAGAGTATAGTATTCCCTTTGTACAAATCATAAGCATTTCAGGATTTTAAATAAAGTAGTGCAATAGGAAGCATACACTAGCTAGAAAGGCAGGGATGGCCAGTTTAAAGGCTCTGTGTTACACGAACGTGAGTTACTACAGAAAGATGCATTACCTTTAACCTATTCTCACAGGCAGAGGAGGGACTGAATGAATGGGCCTTCACGGTGAGAATAGAGGTGCTTCCTGCCACCTGTGGTCTCCGTCTCCGGGACTCAGGTGAACTGTCACAGTAGCAGCAAAGGGGACTACGTGATTGCAGTGTCCCCAGGAGTCAGGAGTCCTTCTGGTGTGTGGCAGGAGAAAGCAAACAGCCCAGGTGCTCACCCATAAATGCTGCTTGCAGCAATGGAGCCTAGTCTCACTAGACTGGGTGACGTGAAATGGTACTGCCGTGCTCAGGAGATGGGATAGTAAGCTTGCGTGAAAGAGGAACACGTTCTGCTTAGCTTTCCTGTTCTCGTTTGCTTTTCAGAGTCCACAAGGGCGGAGCTGGTCTATGTTTTAAAAATATTTATGGTTAATATGTTCTTTTAGATACTAAGGCAAGAACTACGACAGTATGATTGAAATAATTTTGAGGGAAATAATGAATGATTGATACTTGTTAAGTTAAATGTATACTAGATTACAACTAGCAGTGTCATAATTTTGAACCTAGTGAGAGATTTTGCAGAATAAATAAAGCTATTGGATAGGAAAAAGTATTTGTTATTCATATTCTTAGATCATCATTTGTCTACAAAATTAACCTGACCAGTAGAAAGAATAATGCCACTGTATTCTAGCCCAGCCTGTCAACCTACAGATTCAACCAATCAGCTGTTTTCTTTCTTTATTCTTTTCTTTTCTTTTCTTTTCTTTTCTTTTCTTTTCTTTTCTTTTCTTTTCTTTTCTTTTCTTTTCTTTTCTTTCCCTTTCTTCCTTTCTTCCTTTCTTCCTTCCTCCCTCCCTTCCTTCCTTCCTTCCTTCCTTCCTTTCTTTCTTTCTTTCTTTCTCCCTTTCTTTCTTTTCCTTCCTTCCTTCCTTCCTTCCTTCCTTCCTTCCTTCCTTCCTTCCTTCCTTCGTTTCTTTTTACGTCTTTTGAACAAAACTGCAAAAAAAGTTTTGGAAGGTTTGATTTTACAGTAATGGAAAATTTCATGTTATTTTTCTAGCTGAAAAGTCTTAATGCTGTTGTATGTATGTACATATTAGATGTATGTGCATGTATATGTATGTATGTATTAGGTATGTGTATGTGTGTGCATGCATGTATATATGTGTATGTGCATGTGTGTATTATATGTGTGTATGTATGTATGTATTATGTATGCATGTATTATGTATGTATGTATTTTAACTGCTGTGGATATGCACAAGACCTGGATCACCCTAGGTAACCACTCCATCACTGAGCTTTATACCCTTAGCCTGTTATTTCTTGCTTCGGACCAGTGGACAATATTTCAGTAATATTCTCTGTAATCAGTAATATTCAGTAAAATTCTCTGAAGTCGCATCTTATGAAAGGCCTATGATGCTGTATGTTGGCTTTCTTTTCCCAGAATATGACGTATTTCAAGCTTTTATTCCGAGTTTGGCATTTGGGTGTTTCTCTGAATACTCCTCTCCTCTCTGCCAGTAGAAGCTGTGCTGACAGAATTACCTTTCTGTCTCAGGTGTCCGTTTTGGTGTTTCATTTTGCAAAGCTAGATGGGGTCTGGAAGGGAGAGCTGAACAGCCAGCTTTCTAAAGTTTTTCCTCTGGGAATAGGATTCATCCAAGGGCTCTGTCCACTTGTGAGGGATAGTCTTCAGTTGACTATCATCTTCACAGTATGACAGTCTGGACATACTCAGCATTCCTTTTTAGCTCCTACTGACGTTACCAGGTACTTAAGTTCAGAAACCCCTGCCTCAGTTGCCCTATGTTCTAAAGAAAGTAGGAAACAGAAATTAATAAAGGAACGGAGTTCCATGCCCAGTTTGGCCAAGGGCGGAGTGTGAAGTCCTCCCCTCCTTTTCTGTGCCAGCATTACAAATTACAGAAGGCTGTGAGACAAAGGCTAGAACACAGGGGAGTTTAGCAGTGAGACGACGAACTGAGTCTTTCTTAGGGCCACGAGGTACCTCAGTTCTCTGTTACAGAGACAGTTTTTATTTTAAATTCAAGTCCTGACATTGCAAATGAGGTCCTAAGGATCCTGATATTTTAAACAAATGAGTTTGGTTTGGGGAGGATGTAAGATCCTCACCCATCCTGAACCTGGCAGAGTTCTTGGTCCCAGGTTGGATGCTTTGCTGGGTGTAGAATGGAAGCTTTTTTGTTTCTTTTCTTTGTGAGCCAGGATGGAAAGCTGGGGGAAATTAAAGGGAAGTAAGTACCCCTCATTTCAGGGTCTGGTTGAGCTTCTCACCAGAAATCAAGAATTCCAGCATAATTAACAGCATTTGCTCTGGAGGTGCTGCTGATAGAAACAATATTCCTTTTATAGTGAGATAATGCAAACGGGATTTAAAAATAACAATGAGCCCCTTATCTGGCCCATTAGTATGGATTTTCTCAAGTTGAAATTTTTTAATTTTCTCAAATGCTCATAAGAGCCCTAATTACAGTGAAAGGCAGGTCTCAAATTCTTGTGCGAGCCTTCAAGCTGTGGCTTTATCGTCCCTACGGCAGTTCTGTCCAAGGTGCCGCTCTATCCACCCTCTAACGTCATTTCTCAGAAGAGGAGATGGCGATGAGGAATCCCTTAGGAACTTTTTTGTGAGTGATATTATCACATTCCAGAAGCCTCAGGACTCCTGTGTGGCCGCCTAATGGCAGTTGAGGTATGAGCATCAGCCACACTCAGGCTTGGTGTGTGTGTTATCCTTTCCCTGGACGTCTCTTTTTCCACTGCAGACCATCTCCCCTTGCTTAAATCTGCGTTACAATCTCTTCCTAATAAATTCTAACTGCTTCATCCTGACTCTTCATGACATTCTTTTCTGGGATGAAGTCAGGAATCCCAGCCTTCCCCACTGGTGGTCCCTGAAACTATTAAGGCACGGCAGGTGCAGCTAGCTGTGTCTCTGCCTTGGGCCCCACTGCCACTGGACATTGGAGGTCTGTTTGGGAAGGATCTGAGCAGGCTGTGGTACTGAGGAGGATTAGGAATTAAGGATTAGAGAGTGATGTCTTGGCTGACAGTGCAAAGGAATGAACAGCTAACTCCACAGCAGTTGTGAATCACCTTATCAAGGCTTGGGGGATTCTTTTTGTTTTGTTTGTTTGTTTGGTTGGTTTGCTTTGTTTTTAAAGAGAAGAAGTCTTTCCTCCCTAGAGCAGCATTCTTTCTGCCCTGGAACATGGTAGTTGTACTGATTATATGTTGTGCTGTGTGTCTGGATTATAACCCACCAAATGGGCACAGTCCAAAGCTTGAGACCGAATGTTTGATGTAAATACTTCAGACTTCTCTCAGGAAAGATTGTGTGACAAATAAGTCAGCCCACTAGGCTAAGGTAAACTGTTTCAGTACTGTTTTATGGAACAGAGATCCGTGAAGTTTCAGAATTATTATTATTATTATTGAAAAGCATGTTCTTTTATTGAAAAAGGAAGTGAAAACATTTTATGATAAAATTGAAGATTTACGCAGAAAATATTTCTGATAAGATAGAAGAGATACATAGAAAAACACGTTAAAATTGACAATTTTCATGGAAAATTAAAGAGTAAAGTGGTAGACATAAAAACATTGCTAAATTAATTGAGAAATGAAATAGAAACATTTTATGATAGAATTGAAGATTTTTGCAGAAAATATTTCTGATAAAATTCTAGGAAAATGCAGAAAATCATGTTAATATTGAGGATTATCATGGAAAATTTAATATAGATATAATAATGGTAGGCATAAAAGTATTCCTAAGTTGATTGAAAGTGGAATTATAAACATTTTCTGAAAAAGTTGAGATTTACATGGAAAATATTTCAGATAAAATTGGAGAAATATGTAGAAAAACATGTTAAAATTGAAGATTATCGTGGAAATTATGCAGATAAAATGGTAGGCATAAAATAATTCTAAGTTGACTGAAAGTGGAATTATAAACATTTTCAGGTAAAATTGAAGAGTTACATGGAAAATATTTCTGATAAAATTAAAGAAATATATAAACACATTAAAATTGACTATTTCATGGAAAATAAAATGGTAGATATAAAAAACCTTTCTAAATCAAAGGTGGAATTAAAAACATTTTGTGATAAGATCAGAGATTTACATGGAAAACATTTCTGATAAAATAGAATATATATA